>JAPMOQ010055911.1:189184-221808 GCA_026543055.1 Argiope trifasciata
TGTGTGTGTGTGTGTGTGTGTGTGTGTGTGTGTGTGTGTGTGTGTGTAGATATATGTAGAAAAATATGGAAAAACAAATGTAGATAGATAGGGAAGATATATATAAATATATGGATACAGATAGGTAGATGAAGATAGATACACATATATATAGATGTAGATAGATATATAAATAGATATCGATATACACTGATGGAAAAAAAATCCCAACACTAGGAAGGAGCTGTGCTAGATAAATGAAATTTGGTAGGCATGTTTATACATCTGAAAGATGACGTCGATTCAAATTTCGAGCTACGCGCGTAAGTGTGGCGCTAGTAGCGACACTATGAACATGCAAATGAGGTTTGCTTTAAATAAGCGCTGTAAGGTTCGTGATCGCTATTTACAGTTGAGATTTGACGTAGTGAGTTAATGTTAGTCAAGGATGCCTCTGAGAAGACGAAGAAACCATAATCAACAGCTCACTGAATTTGTAAGAGGTCGTGTTGTAGGGCTACGAGAAGGTGGGTTTTCTTTCCGCGATATTGCTGAAAGACTTGGCAGGAATGTATCCACCGTGCATGAGTATTGGCAGCAGTGGTCAAGGGAAGGTACTGCCTCAAGAAGACCATGTTCCGGGAAGACCGTCGTATTCGGCGTATGGCTGTGGCTAATCGTACTGCGTCTGCAGCTGAAATTCGAGCTACAGTCGGCACCACAGTGACGCAACGAACTGTTACAAATCGGTTACTTCAAGGACACCTCAGAACCAGACGCCCTGTACAGTGCATTCAACTGACTCCAAACCACTGCCGTTTGCCACGTGAGTGGTGTCAAGCTAGAGCTCATTGGAGGATGGAGTGGAGATCTGTTGTGTTTTCTGATGAAAGCCGGCTCTGCCTTGTTCGCAGTGATAGCCGCCGTTTGTTTGTTAGAAGGAAGTCAGGTGAACGCCTGCTAGTGACCTGTCTGCGGCCTAGACACACAGGGCCTACTCCTGGAGTTATAGTTTGGGGAGCAATTTCGTATGACAGGAGGAATACTCTCATGATTATCCCAAGCATCCTGACTGCAAATTTGTACGTCAGTCTAGTGATACAACCTATTGTGCTGCCATTCATGAACAGCATTCCAGAGGGTGTTTCCAACAGGATAACGCTCGCCCTCATACCATTGTTGTAACCCAACATGCTCTACAGAGGGTAGACATGTTGCCTTGGCCCGCTAGATCACCAGATCTTTCTCCAATAGAGCACGTATGGGAAATCATTGGACGACAACTCCAGCGTCATCCAAAACCAGCATTAACCGTCCCTGCATTGACTGCCCAAGTGCTACAGGCATGGAACTCCATCTCACAAACTGATATCCGACCCCTGTACGACACAATGCATGCACATTTGCATGCTTGCATTTGAAATTCTGGTGGTTACACCGGTTACTAATGTACCAACATTACACATTTGAAATGGCTCTTCTTGCCAATGGCTCTACCTGTGGTCTTGAAACTTTAATCAATTATATATGTTACCTAGACAAATGTATTCCTAAAATTTCATTACTGTACAATAATTTTTTCTTGTTGTTGGGATTTTTTTTCCCATCAGTGTAGATAGATAAATATAAATAGATATCAATATAGCTAGATATAAATATTTATAGATGTAGATGGATGGATATTATTACTCTGCTTTCAAATCAGTAATTAACAACGCTTACTGTAATTAGGTTAAAATTTATTGTTTATAAAACAACGATTTTTTTTACTTCATAATATTAATAACATCATCTTAATAATATTATTTATATTAATTATTAATATTAATTACATCATCGTTATTGCTAAAATTATTGCAGATTGGTTACAATAATTTCATCAATAAGAATTCAGCTATTTCTTTCTTAAAGAATAAACATAATTTAATTTTAAGTTCAGCTTTTAATTATAAATATCTTTATTTATTTCTGATTAGTATTTAGAAAAAAAAGTATCTTCTTCGAGTAGTACTAATTGCAGTGACTTAGTACATACCTTAGAAATTCTTTTTAGACATTAAGTAGTAATGCCATTTTTCTCACCCTCTTTAATTATTATTTTGACGGTTAAAAAGTACTCAAAATGTAGTCTTGTTTAATCTCAACTCTGCTGTCTTTTCTGTTATCAACATGCATCGACTCTTTGGAAATCTTATTCGAGCATAAGATATTAGTTAAACTCAACTCAAATTTTTGAAAACTGAATAATACTAGAAAAAAAATCGGAAAACTCTTGAAACAAACTTACACAGAAATAAAATAGCTGTTTCGTTCATCAGTCTGCTCAAAACTGATTCCCTGTACAGTGTTTGAAAGTTGGAAAGGACTTTAAAATTGAAACGAGGCTTTTAAATTATTTCCTTGAAAAGAACCTTCAAAGGGAAGGAAAATATAAAGAAAAGGCAAAAGAGAATTTTGTTCTTGTAGTTTAGTTCTTTTCTACGTATTTTTAAAAGTCACTATACAAGACTTCTTTTACTGTGACTGCGAAATATATTAAGGATACATTTCAGCTTTTAGATGAAATTTTGAAGAGAGTAATGAACAGATTCATTAGAATTCCTGGTAACCTTTCCTATATTTAATAACTTTAAATCCTATTTAGAAATCATCCTTACATTTGCTCTAAATTATTCCAAAGTTGGTTATCTCTGATATTTAAAACATGATGAAACCATCGCCAGACAAAGCATCTTTAGAAGCAAACTTATACGTACAGATTAATGAGCTGGAGATTGTAAATATTCTTGGACTAAAGAGAATTATCTTGCATAATTGCGATAAGCTCAATACAATGGACAGAAATTCAAACGCCTTTTGTTCGATCGTTATTGTTGCAAAATGATTGGTTTCATCAGAGTAAATGCTCTCGAAGATTAGTTCCTTACCATTCATTTGAGGAACCTATACATATCATAACAATGGTGAGGAACGAATCTTCAAATCATTCACGTTGCTCTTCATATATCTGTAACAAAAATACTCTATATCAAGAGACAACTTGCGGCTTTTTTATGTAAAGTTGCGGTTCTTCGGTTCCATACGAAAAACTAGTAATTTATCATTAAAACCTTTAAAAAATAAGAAAATATATTTTTAAGTATTTAATCTCTCAGTATAGTTCACAGAACTCAAAAGTAAGCTGGAAGAGTTGGAAGCTCAGAAATACATGTAAATTGTTAAGCAGAATTGAACAAGAAATTCCGCGAGTTGTGGCCCTCATATTCGACGCATGGAATAGTCTTCCAGAATGCTACAGTAAGGTGAATAATTTAAAATATGGAGTGCTGACGGTCTTCGGGTTGATATATTTGTGTGAGCAAGCGTTTTCTTGCATGAATATATTAAAAATTAAAATTAGAAGTCAACTAACAAAAATAGAGTCGTGGTTGAAACATAAAACAACAAGCTATAAGCCAGATTTAATCAAACTTTTATAAGACATGCAAATCCATTGTTCCTATTAATGTAACTATCTATATTTGTGTTTTAATACGAATAATTTTTTTCCATATTTAAAGTTGTTTATTTTAAATCAAAAATCAAATCTATATAAACAAATACAAAAATATTAATTGGAAAATTTTTAGTGGCTCTCTAAAAATTGGAAATTTTTTTTATTGTTGCTTTTGGCTCTACCGTTTCAACAGGTAGATCTTCAAATCCAGTTATTTCTAAAGAAATTTCCTCATTTCAAAAGAAAGATCTTATATCCGAAAAAGGAATTTTTCATAAGCATAAAATCAGGAGCAAAAGTGAGAATTAGTATTTTTTCATGTGTTACAATGAATTATCATTCAGTATATTTTGGATGAATTCATATAATATATTTTGGATATAATATCCTATATACTGATGAATTTTGGCAGATTTTTACCTTTGAAAATAAATAAATTAAAATTACTTCTTATAATAATAAATTACTTTTTATTGACAGAAAATTTTTTCTAAATGTACTTAAAAATGTGTTATCGGTTATCTTATTTTCATTAGTATATTACAAAGGGGCAAAATCTCAGAACATATTATTCTGGTGAAATAGGTGTCTTCGTAATATGGAACTATCAAACTTGATATCTTTAATAATATTTCAAATTAATATGTAAATATAAACAAAATGTAATGTAAAAAATGTAATAATAAACTAAAGAAAATAATTTTTATACAACACCGTTTAGAAAATATTATCTTATTCTGCGATATTATTTTTATTGCTATGCAATATTATTTTTGTTTATTATACATGATTTTTTAATTAATTAAAAAATTTCCTTTTTAATCAACTGCTGTAAAACCTTCATTAAGCTAACAGCTCATTCCTTATGCTCACAGTATTTGTAAATAAAAGAAATCTGCTATTTCAAATTTCAAGTTATGTGAGAAAATTTTTCCATTGAACTGCTTCGAGCTAGAAAGAGATATTTGAAACTCAGAATCGAAATGGTGACATTTTGTGTTGAGCGTTGACGGTTTTGACTCAGAGTCCAAATGGCCATATTCTGTGTTTGAACCTGAGTGCTACGATTGAGAATCTGCAGCAGGATGCATACGTAGTTGAAAATCTGTAACAGAATACATTTATTAGTTCCCATTGTAAAGCTATATTACGTTCATGTTTAATTCGATCAGTTTCTAATTTTAAATTTTCATTTTTCGTTTTTGTGAATTTTAGGTTTCGTTCCCACCTCTGTTTGCTCTTTTGTTCCCTTTTTTGGTCTTTGTAAGGCTTCATCAGGAGAAAGCTTAGGACGCCCCATTTATAATTTATTCATTTCCTATGCAATTTCGAGTTTCAAACCCCTCTAGTCAAAACAACATCCTCTTCCTGTCATGTTCTTGTTTCCTATTGTCATCTCCTAATAACGTAAGCATATCGTTCAATAGAGGACATCAAGCAGAGTGTATTGATGCCAGTCATAAAGAGAGTGTTTTTGCAAAAACGAGGTCGAAAACCTGTCTCGAAAATTCATATTTTTACAATTTTAACAGCCCATATATCACTAATTACTCGATGTAGCGACGTGAAACTCATATTGTTACATGCATTTCGGCAAGTACTATATATGAGCAACAATATGGACAAATGCAATGTAACTTCAATTTGTTGTTTTCGAGACACGATCTCAGATCCTATGGAGACACGAGTTTCGGTAACAATACCATTCGATTCTATCCATCGATATGAATGTTTAGACGGGTCTCACACCATTTCCTTTCTTCATTGCACAGAAGTTGATAAAAAATAACTTCCAGTCTGACCGGAAGTTGGCGTCATCGACCTCTCGAGAACCATGGGAACTCTATGGTATCTATACGACATTGATTTTAATCAAAATATCGATCGAAAATATATATATCGATCTAACATTGATTTGACTGATTTTAATCAAAATTCATAATGTGCATGCGCAATGGATCCAGAATTTGTGTGGGGACTTAAAGGATTCCTGGGGGTACTTAAAGTGAAAACCCCATGTCTCTAATCTCTGTAGTTTACGTGATATAACGAAAGTCATCTGTGCATGCGCAGTAGATGACTTTATGAGGGTTATTCTATATCCCCGTAGTATTAGTAAGGAGAAAGCCCTATGCCTCTAACAGCAGATCAACTTTTAAAAATTGATCTGCTTTCAAAAAAGCATGCATAATAATTATACAATACTGGCAAAAGCAGGTGAAATAAATGAAGATGAAAAGTGACATCTTTTCTTTATCCATTGTCTGCCTGGTTTCGAGGTTCAATTATCCATTGCCTACATGAGCTTCAAAACTCAAATTATTATTTTTTATGAATAAAAAAATCTTATCAAACACAATTATTAGTTTCATAAATAAAAAAGTAGTAAGATAATAAGGTTAGTAAACAATATAGCTAGCAATATACATATATATAATAGGTAGAGAGTCGTGCAGTTAATAAGTGAATAATTGTAGAAAAACATTGCTGCAAGCATAATTTCAGTAGGACAAATTTCTGAATTAATGTTTTTAGTTTTTCTTTTAGCTTATTTTCATTTATTTCTGTTCAACGCTTCACTTTTCGGTTATAAATCTAAATTAATGCGCCTTAATAGTTATTAGAGAGAAAAATTCCCAACATCATATCAATAGAATAATAACAGAAATTAATTATTTACAAAGTATATTCATAACGATTAATTCATAATTATGGGTACCTCATTAAAATGATTTCGTCAATAAATTCACTCAGTGATTGTTCCTAGGCATTGCTTAATAAATTACATTCCAAAGATGGGATTGTTAGAAAGGGAGGAAATTTATGTAATCATGCACTTGATCCAACTTTTGAATTAATTTTTCAAAAAAAATTATTTCTTTAAGTTCTTGTGTTCTTAAAAAAATAAATTTCATGAAAAATCAAGATTAAGAAACTATTTGAATAGAAGTCTTTTATGTTTGCATTTATTAAAATTAATATAACGTACTAATATTTTGAACTGGTCTGTGAAGAATATTAACCATTTAGTGGAATACTTTATTAGAAAATTTAATGGATGAAGAAACTCTATTCAGAACTGTTGATGAATAGCCACCATGAATGTACTTTGGAAGAATAAATAAAATAATCCATGACAATTTTATGTCATGAATTAACTAAGTTAATGAGATTGTTATCAGGATAACATAGTGTTATGATATTACATTAAAATATTTATAAACGAATCTATTCTGCATCAATCAAATTAATTTAGATAAAATTTTAAAATACATCTAATTTAAATAAAATTAAAATATAGTTCATTCACGGATTCAAAGATCCTTTTCGCTTTTTGTTTGTTTATTTGGTTTGTTTACTAAATAAAACAGGGGTGATAGGAGAAATGAAAAAGAGATGTTTTCATTTAACAGTAAGTCATGCTTCTGATTCTCCGACCGAACGAAGGCACATGGAAAAAAATGAATGACTGGACCGCCACAACAGCAGCAATAGTGGGAACTGTGGTTGAATCCTAAGGGTCGTCACCGGCCACAGTACAACCTTCCTCGTAAGAAGTACGCCCCATCATCAAGGCGAGAAATCAGATTGGTTATTGAATTTTTTTAATAATATTTTTAAATTAACAAAGGTAGATACTACTGGTAACATGGTATTAGATTCTTGGAAGCTTTTTGTGTACTTCAAATAACGCTATTAGAAGTTCATAAAATGTTATCAATACAAGATGTTGAGTATTCAGTTATTTTTCAGTGAACTATATTTTTAAATGCAAAATTTACTTTTGAATGATACCGATACTTGCATGTTCGAAACATTTGTTATTAGGGACTGAAATATGCGCATTCCATTTATTTTCATTATACATTACATTTGCGTTTGCAGTCATTACACATTTTGTAAAATAATCAGATTTATATGTTTTTAAAGAAGTATAAACCATGGCTTTAATTCGGTAAATGTCTTTCCTTTTGGTATCTTGTTAGTTTTTTCACCGCTTCGTGCGTTGAAAAAATTGTAATAGAATTAGAAGATATTGAAAATCTAATGTTTTCAGACGATAATTATAAATTTTAATTTATATTCAAATGTTAATATTCAGTTAGTTTATTTTTATTTTATGAGTGTGACCTACGTGACAATAAATTTGCAAAAAAACAGATATCAGGGTTTCGAAATACTTATAATAACGAATTGTTAAATTAAAGCTAAAGAATAGGCAGCGATTTATACAAAACTTTCCAATTAGAAGAACATGAAAGATTGTTTTAAGTAAATTAGTTTTATTAGCTTTCTTTTTGTCCTCGGCATTTTCAACCACAATAGTTATTAATGAAGGAGGTTTTATTTTCACTTTCTCTGTTTCTGCATTTTATTGAATTCATTTTTTTTTTAAACATTCCCTTTTCCAGTTAAATTCACCGAAATTGCACTTTTCTTGTGATTGAAAAAAACTTCAAAATTAAAATCGATATTAATATAAAAAATATGTTAAATAATCTAAGAAAATTACCATATTTTATTAATTAGAATCTTTTAAGAATGCTTTATATAGAATGTGGTTAAACCAAACTAAATAATTTTTAATTTTCGTTACTTTTTGAACGAGAAATTGTCAATACAGTATTGTAATACAGCATACAACACTTTAACATTCTAATCAGAAACAAGAAATTTAAAAAAAGAAATTAATTCGTCACGCCTTAATTATTAACTCTTTTTACATCATTTCCTAACAGCAAAATTTCTTGTATAGCGACCAGTTTTCTATTAGGAAAGTGTCAAAATGTAAGAACCTGACGGAAGGAAATGTGTTTATTTAACAGAACATTTAAGCATGAGGATGGGAAAATCAAACCTTGAAGTGGTGTTGTTATTAATTAATTAAAATTTGTGGAGGTAAGGAAAAGTAAGACAAGCTACGGAAATTTTTCCGTCGATGGTAAAATAATGTGTTAATTTAATCTATCAGTTTTGTCTCCAAATTTAATAATTAAGAATAGTGAGAAATATTTTTTTACAAATATTATTCGCTTATACTTAAAGTTATCAATTGACTTAATGATGTATTTTTGTTGTTGTTGTTAGCTATACGAGTGGCTTCCATTATTTTTATTTGCGTGAACCACTTATTGTAAAGATGAATTTTAAGTCCAACTAAATACATGAGTTTTGCATATAAACTTAAATAATGCACATAACGAATTTATATACATAGAGAGAGAGAGAGAAAGAAAGATGGATGTAGACAGTTATAGATAGATGTAGATGAATATAGATGGTTGAATGTTAAATATATGGATAGAAAATTGTAAATTGATAGATATAGCAAGATGGATATAAAAAGATGAATATAGACAGACAAGTGTAGATAGATAGATATAAGTATGAATAGACACCCATGTAGATAAATAGATAGATGGAAGTTAAAGATATATATATATATATATATATATATATATATATATCTGTGTGTGTGTGTGTGTGTGTGTGTGTGTGTGTGTGTGTGTGTGTGTGTGTGTGTGTGTGTGTGTGTAATATAAATAGATGGATATAAATAGATATAAATAGATGGATATAGCTAGATAGGTGCAGACAGCTATAGATAGAAATAGATGTAGATAGATAGACAGATATATAAATAGATATTGGTATAGATAGATAGATGTAAATATAAATAGATATCAATATAGCTAGATATGAATAGATATAGATGTTGATATATATTATTACTCTGCTTTCAAATCAGTAATTAGCAACACTTACTGTAATTAAAATTTATTGTTTAGGAAGCAAATATTTTTCGCAATTACTTAATGATATTATTTCATGATCTTAATAATATTAATTACATTAATTATTAACATTAATTATATCACTAACATTATTGCAAATTGGTTACTATAATTTCATCAATAAGAATTCAGCTATTCATTTCTTAAGGAATAAAAATAATTTAATTTTATGTTTAGCTTTTGATTATAAATATCTTTATTTATTTCTGTTTATTATTTAGAAAAAAAAAAGTATCTTCTTCGTGTAGTACTATTTGCAATGACTTAGTAAATATCTTAACAATTCCTCTTAGACATTAAGTAGTAATGCCATTTTTCTCACCTTCTTTAATTATTATTTTGAGGGTTAAAAAAAAGTCAAAACGTAGTCTGGTTTAATCTCAACTGTGCTTTCTTTTCTATTATCAACATGTATCGACTCTTTGGAAATCTTATTCGAGCACAGAATATTAGTTAAACTCAACTCAAATTTTTGAAAACTGAATAATATTAGAAAAAAATCGGCAAACTCTTGAAACAAACTTACACAGAAAGAAAATAGCTTTTTCGTTCATCAGTCTGCTCGAAACTGATTCCCTGTACAGCGGTTAAAAGTTGAAAAGGACTTTAAAATTGAAACGAGACTTTTAAATTATTTCCTTGAACAGAACCTTCAAAGGGAAGGAAAATATAAAGAAAGGGCAAAGGAGAATTTTTTCTTGTAGTTTAGTTCTTTTCTACGTATTTTTAAAAGCCACAATACAAGACTTCTTTTACTGTGACTGCGAAATATATTACGGATATATTTCAGCTTTTAGAAGAAATTTTGAAGAGCGTAATGAACAGATTCATTAGTATTCCTGGTAACCTTAACTTTATTTAATAACTTTAAATCCTGTTTAGAAATTATCCTAACATTTGCTCGAAATTATTCCAAAGTTGGTTATCTCTGATATTTAAAACGTGATGAAACCCTCGTAAGACAAAGCATCTTTAGAAGCAAACTTATGAACACAGATTAATGAACTGGAGGTTGTAGATTTTCTTGAGCTAAAGAGAATCCTCTTACATAATTGCGATATGCTCAATACAATGGATAGAAATTCAAACGCCTTTTGTTCGACCGTTATAGTTGCAGAATTATTGGTTTCATCAGAGTAAATGCTCTCGAAGATTAGTTCCTTACCATTCCTTTGAAGAGCCTATACACATCATATCAATGGTGACGAACGAATCTTCAAATAATTCACGTTACCCTTCATATATCTGTAACAAAGAAACTCTATATCAAGGAACAACTTCCGAAGTTTTTATGCAAAGTTGCAGCTCTTCGGCTCCATACGAAAAACTAGTAATTTGTCACTAAAACCTTTAAAAAATACGAAAACACATTTTTAAGTATTTAACCTCTCAGTATAGTTCACAGAATTCAAAAGTAAGCTGGAAGAGGTAGAGGTTCAGAAATAAATGTAAATCGTTCAGCAGGTGGACAGCTTTAAAAGAAATTCCTCGAGGTGAGGTCCTCATATTCAACGCATTTAATAGCCTTCCCGAATGTATGGTGAATAATTTAACATACGGAGTGCTGATGGTCTTCGGGTAGACATATTCGTGTTAGCAAGCGTTTTCTTTTATGAATATATTAAAAATTAAAATTAGAAGTCAACTAACAAAAATAGAGTCGTGGTTGAAACATAAAACAATACGCTATAAGCCAGATTTAATCAAACTTTCAAAAGGCATGCAGAGAAACGCTTCCATTGATGTAACTATCTATATTTGTGTTTTTATACGAATGAAGATTATTCCATATTTAAAGTTGTTTATTGTTAATCAAATATCAAATATATATAAGCAAATACTATGATATTAATTGGAAAATTTTTAGTGGCTCTTTAAAAATTGGAAATTTTTTTAAGTTGCTTTTGGCTCTTTCGTTTCAACAGGTTTGTCTTCAAATCCGGTTGTTTCTAATAAAATTCCCTCTTTTCAAAAGAAAGCTGTCATATCGGAAAAAGGAATTTTTCATTAACATAAAGTCTGGAACAAAAATGAGAATTAGTGTCCTTTCATGTGTTACAGTGAATTATCTTTCAGTATATTTTGGCTGAACTAATACAATATATTTTGGATATTATATCATCCTATATATTAATGAATTTCGGTGGATTTCCACTTTTGAAAACAAATAAATAATTAATTAAATTATATCAATCTGGAATACATTAAAATTTGTTTTTCCACGAATATTTATTTATTTCTTACTGACAGAAAAATTACTATAACTGTTTTTAAAAGGGTGTTATCGGTTATTTTTATTTTCATTAGTATATTAAAATGAGCTAAAAAACCCCGAATACCTTATTCTGGTGAAAAATGTATCCTTATAATATGGAACTATCAAATTTAATATTCTTAATAATATTTACAATTTAATATGTAAAGATAATTAAAATGTAATGTAAAAAATGTAATAATGGAGCTAAAGGTAAAATAATTTTTTATATACAACGCCGCTTAGAAAATATTGCCTTATTGTGCGATATTATTTTATAGCTATGAAATATTATTTTTGTTTTTTATATATAAATTTTTGATTAATTAAGAATTCTTTTTTTTAATTAGTTGGGAAACCTTCATTAAACTCACAGCTCATTCCTTACACTCACAGTATTTGTAAATAAATGAAATCTGTTATCTCAAATTTCAAGTTATCATGTGAAAACATTTTTTTCATTCAACTGCTAAAAGCGAGAAAGAGATACTTGAAACTCAGAATCGAATTGGAGGCGTTTTGCTTTGAATGGTGATGGTTGTAATTCGGAATCCAAATTGCCCCATTCTGTGTTTGAAGCTGAATGCTGCGATTGAGAATCTGCAACAGAATGCATACGTAGTTGAAAATCTGCAACAGAATGCATACGTAATTGAAAATCTGCAACAGAATGCATACGTAGTTGAAAATCTGCAACAGAATGCATACGTAGTCGAAAATCTGCAACAGAATGCATTCCTCAGTTCCCATTGTAAAGCTATATTACGTTCATGTTTAATTCAATCAGTTTGTAGTTTTAAATTTTCCTAATTCGTTTTTGGGGATTTTAGGTTTCCTTCCGATCTGTTTGCTCTTTCGCTCCCTTTCTTTTTTTCCTTTGTAAGGCTTCATCGGAAGAAAGCTTAGGACACCCCATTTAAGATTTACTCATTGCCTACGTAATTTCGAGCTTCAAACCCCACTATACAAAACAACATTTTTTCCCATTCTCGTTTCTGTTTCTCATATCCCAATAACTTAAGCGTATCGATAGATAGAGGACATCAAGTAGAGTGTATCGATGCCAGTCATAAAGAGAATTTTGCAAAAACGGGGTCGAAACCCTTTCTCGAAAATTCAAATTTTTACAATTTTGAGAGCCCATATTTCGCTAATTACCCGAAGTAGCAACGTGAAACTCATATTGTTACGTGCATTTCGGCAAATATTATATATGAGCAAATACAACGCAACTCGAATTTATTATTTTCGAGACCCGATCTCAGACTTTATGCAGACACGAGTTTCGGTAACAATGTCATTCGACTTAATTCATCGAGACGATTTTTTGAACTGGTCGCACTCGTCTCTACTTTGCGCAGAAGCTGATATAAAATAACTTCCAGTCTGACCGGAAGTTGGCGTCATCGACCTCTCGAGATACATTGGAACTCTATGGTATCGATCTAACATTGATTTGACTGATTTTAATCAAAATTCATAATGTGCATGCGCAATGGATCTAAAATTTAGGTGGGGGCGTAAAGGATCCCAAGGGTTACTTCAAGTGAAAACCCCATGTCTCTAATCTATGTAGTTTATGAGATATAACGAAAGTCATCTGTGCATGCGCAGTAGATGACTTTATGGGAGGTTATTATATATCCCTGTAGTATTTGTAGGGTGCAGCAGATACAGCAGATCAACCTTTTAAGTTCTCATCTGCTTTCAAAAAAAGCATGCATATTAATTATGCAATACTGGTAAAAGCAGGTGAAGTAAATGAAGATGAAAATTACCATTTATTATTCATTGCCTGCGCGGTTTCGAGCTTCAGTTAATCATTGCCTACACGAGCTTCAAACCTTAAATTATTACTTTTTTATGAATAAAAAAAAGCTGATCAAAATTAATTATTTTTATGAATAAAAACCTAATAAAGTAATAAAGTTAGTAACGAAGATATGTGAGACTATACATACATATAATAGATACAGAATCGTAAAATTAATCATATGAATAATTGTTGAAAAGTGTTAATGCAAGCATGATTTCAGTTGGACTCGAAATTATTTTTGGCAGGTATTTGTCTACATTGGGAATGCATTAAAAAATAGCTATATTTTTTAATATTTGTATTAAAAGAGAATCAAGAAAACCAGTGAAACCAAAATATAGCAGTTAAGTAACAAAAGGTTTTTTTAGAAAAAATATAGGGGAAAAAGACCTCTTTTCTGCTAAAAAAGGGTATAAAGCAAAAGCCTTCTTGTTTAAACATATATAAATTCACTTTTTTAAAAATTTTGTAGACAGGACATATTTTTTCTAGTTCTTAGTTAAAGAATAAGGTATATACTTCTTCCTTCATTGAATATTATATTTGACTGATAAATAAATTGAATGAAAAAAAAATTTCATTTTTTTTTCATATTGTGAAGTACTAAAACTGCTATAAAATATTACTAATTAAATGGATAACTTATTTCTCTACTTCAAGATGATGTGCATCACGTTTTAATTTATGAAATCTTAAATAAGAAATCTATTGAATATAGCGTTACATCATCGGTTAGTTATTAGCCGATTAATCCCTGGCTATTATTAGTATTATCAGATCCTAGCTAGTATTAGTATTATCCAAATCGAATAATACTAGTATTAAATTAGAATTATTCGATTAGTATTAATTTTATCCGAATATCGAATTTTTGGCTTAGACATTTATATTTAATCGTTTGAAGCAAAGTTATGGCACAAAATTGTATTTGTAATCATAAAATTCCGTATTTAATTTGGTGTATTTAAGTCATTGTATCTTTGAATTATCGCTTATACATATTCTTGAAAGTACAGAAGGTATAGACAAGTAACAGGCTCCTTCTTTTAGATCTTAAATATGTATACCGAATCTAATCTATCTAGTTTCGAACAGCCGGATTTCCTCTGAACTGATTTTATTCCAAATTTTATTCAGATCTGTGAAATTGATGTGAAGACCGTAAATCAAATTTCATTGATATAACTCAAAACATATTTCAGTTAGCTTTGTCACAGATAGAAGAGCAGACGCATATTTTCAAAAATGTTTTTTTTTTAACTCAGGAAGTTCCAAACGTGGAAATTTGTCACAATTTCGAGTTCGAATTTTTAGATGATTCATTCACTTACTCCTTACTACATATATAAGAAAGTAAAAAGAAATTTTATTAACATTTTCCTTATTTTCTAATCATCTAAAGAAGGGATTCTCATATTATTCAGAAATAATTTTTTTTAAATAATTATAATATATTTTTTCAAATAATTATAAATTTTCTAAAAAATATCCAGCTTAATTTTATATCTGTATTGGAACTACTTTTTAATTTCAATCTGGAAAAAAAACCCTGTAAATTTTCATTCTCAAAACTTAATTAAAAATAGGGCAACTTCTTTCTTGCGTCACATTCCGTATCTACTTTTCACCACGGAGTAAACGGAAGTTTCAAAAGGACTTTAAAATTGAAGAGAAACTCTTAGATTATTCGAGATTCCTTCAAAAGAACTTTTCTCTCCAAGGGGGAAAACTTTGTAAATAATGCGCAAAAGAGTTTTTTTTCTGCTTGTTTGCTTCTTTTTCAATCACTTTTTAAGAGCTGAAACACGTGACTTTTTGTGTCAGCAACATAAATATTCTTCGAAGTTATTAAATCTATAGTTAGGCTTAGAAAAATTTTATAAGAATTTTTTATAAAGAAAAAAATATTTTGACAATTCCAGATGCTATAAAAAATAATAAATTAAACAAAAATAACTTCAAAAAGCCGATCTCATTTTGAATCAGAAAAAGCATTTTATATATCTATTTTCATGTGAGAATATGATGTGGCTTTAGTTTGAGTTTTCTGAAGCCTCAAAAAGAGTAAAATTGTTGAAGCCTCAAAATACGTAGGCAGCAAATTTTCGATTTATCGTTTGAGACATCCACTTTTCATAGATAGGTAGATAGATATAGATATATAGTTAAACAAATACATATGTATATATATATAGAGAGAGAGAGACCAATAGAGAGATATCATGCTTGGTTTAAACCGATTTAAAATGGTTAAATACTTGAATTAATTACTTAAGAAAATGGTGACTTAAAGATAATAGTGTTCTCACATGAAATTTATGATTGTATATTACATTTTCTTATTTATTGATTTTACTATGCAGACACATGGTCATGTGAGTCATATTTACTGATATTCTCTTAAGATACTCAAATTTTAAATAAAAAGGAGGGGGCACTCTGTTGAGATTAAAAGTTAGTGATTTATAAAAAGATAAACCTCATAAAAATGCCCATTCTTAGACTATTCCATTGATCGTCTGAAAAAAAAAATACAATAAGCTTCAAGACTTTCTTTAAGACTCTTAAGCAGTATATTAGCATATAAAACATTTTACTTTAAAAAAAAATAAAAGACAAAGTTGCATGCAATATTTATCCATCTTGAATTCTGAGGAATCAACTGGCTGAAAATGAGGACTAATTGAAAATAATACTAGTTAGCTATTTTTAAAACAATATAATATACTACAATTCTGATATAAAAAAAATTGAATTTTGCATTTTCCTCATTTTTCACTCATTATTCCTTAAGCTTACATTCATTATCATAATATTAAGTAATTATTGAGTGTTTTTTTAAATTGCCTACTAGATGGCGTCAGGACATTAAAATTGAAACTTAATTAAATTAGGTCATTAAACTGGTATAAAGAGACAATATGGGGCATTACACATATACTGTATGAGTTATAGTATTACTGTGCCCTCATTGCATGAGTTATTATTGCCAGAATATCAGTCTATCGATTTCTGAATCACGTAGTAATGATAAATGGCTGAGGATCAAAGGAACTTTATCCTCAATAACGATGAAAAATAACACTCAATAAACTAATGTTTTCCTCAATGGAACAATATAAAAACAATTTGCTCGTTGCTATTATTCTTACCACATTGACAGCTCTCACATTATAAAGAACAATAACATAAAATGGTTGTTGAAACAAGGGGCCAGTACTGCGAACAAGTTGGAGTATTATCGAAGTTCTGTCAAGAAGTAAATAATCCTTAAATGAGTTATGAAAACAGAAATTCTATCATAAAGGATATATGTAAGGCCTACATTTTTCCCGTCGAAGTCTTAACCTTTTTTTTTCAACATAAAAATGTCTCTCTAATAAATCTTATTCCTTTGAATTTAATTTAAGTTTAATTATTTTTAAACTTAACTGGAGCTTTCAAGTCTGCAATTGAAATAAATTTCAAAGATGGGTTGCGCAATCAGTGAGAATATTTTTTATTTTATTTTATTTAATACTAGCCACCTTTGGCGACCAGACATTTCCCCTATATTAATGATCTCTAAAAATGATCAATTTATTATATTTATGTAACTTGGTTTTTTAATAGATTTTTCTGCAAAAATTTTCGAGAGCTTCCGATTTTGATAGTTATATAAACAAAAAACAGTCTTCTATAGATCCTCAGAGTATGTAAGATACATAGTTTTCTATTATTGGATTGATGCATTCAAAAAGCTATTTAAAGGTATCAAAAAGAATAAAAATTGGTATGGAACAAGGCATCACAAA
The DNA here is from genome assembly GCA_026543055.1 of Argiope trifasciata. NCBI lineage: Eukaryota > Metazoa > Arthropoda > Arachnida > Araneae > Araneidae > Argiope > Argiope trifasciata. The sequence goes on from JAPMOQ010055911.1 coordinate 206,319, forward strand.
CCACATTGAGAGGATAAATATCAAATAAACTCTACCTACAATAAGCAAGAACACTATCATCATTGAATTAACAGAGGAATAGGGTAAATTATCCCAAAAATTGCCTGATAATATTGTGCAATCATGCCGTACCGTTTAGAATTACCCTTTTATTGGAGCCCTATCCGTACTGATATCTTCAACAAAAATGCCGTAAAAGTGTTTTTTCACTCTTACGTATTTAGTGCAAAATGGCCACTTTGAATATTCAAGCATTATTTCTTTTTTATGAATGTTTATCCGTTTGGGTTCATCCTTAACTATTGCCCACATCATATTACAAGAAAGTATGGAAATAATTTAAATTTCATCGCAACAATAAAAAAAAGGAAGAAAAATATAATTGATTTTTTTTGGAAAAAATTCTAAACTTCAGGAACATTTGAAGGAAATCTATCTTGGGAAATTTTAAAGTGACAGTTTTTTTATTTATTTTAAAGTGTAAAAAAATATCTTTTGGCGATAGTATTTTCAAGAGTTTCGGAAAAAGTCTGTTTCGCACATTTATATTTGCCAAATATAAATATTTCTACTCAAGGATGAACAAATACACACGGAGGTATACGTTTTCTTTTATTGTTAGCAAATTTATATTTACATTTACGAAAAATATTAGGCAAAAATGATATCTAAAACTTGAGAATATAGCAGAATTACATTGAATTCACATCTAAAAGTTCTTTTGGATAATCAAAACAAAATTGAATCTATTAAAACAGATCACACCGGAGTTGCAGTTCTTTGAAGCAATGCTCTAAACACCAATTAAATCACATCTATAGCAACCACTTAAAGGAAAGGCATCACCTTTTAAGCATTCAATCATTAATTCAATCTCGGGAATACGAGCCGAGATAAAGGGCAGGCATTTTCGTTCCGAACATCCCCTTTTCGAAGGCGATGCAATTAAGGATTTTCTAATTAAATTATGATAATTGTGATGGATGAGACAAAAATGCCTCTCCTTCACACTCTAGACACGGGAGTGGTGTTTTTCTACATCCATCGTCGCTGCTTCCTTAAAGGCATTTTACGTCCCGTTAATCAAAGCCCGAGCAAGCTGACGAAAAGCGTTTATTAGAGACCCTGAAATTAAAGGGGCATAATTGGCTATTAGGATTTTGAGAATAATTAAAGAGAGTTTTCGATAAATAGGACAATGTATGTTATGGATAAGTTGTTAAATAGAGCTTGTTCTATAAGGTTTTAATTGGGGAAATTTCAAGAAATCAAAATGTAAATCTAAATTCTAACAGGACTTTTTGCTACCATTTTCAAATGCATATAAGGATATATTTTTAGCTTCTAAATTTTAATTATATATAAATTTTTAGTGTGAGTTTGAAATTTCAATGAAGCTAATTTATTATATAGCTTACAATGTAAATAGCTGCTTGTAATATCGCCCCTGAAATTATGAAATTATGTTTTTTTCTTATTTCAAACAAAGCAAGTTTCAAAAATTACCCACATCTGACAGATTAACTCGGGTATATTCTTAAACATCCATTTTTATTGGTGATTACCAATACGGAGAAGTTTCATGCTCGATTCGACTAGCTTTTTGACATTAGTTTGCAAGTTTCAGAGATACGGTGAGCTCTTTACCGAGAATGTTTAATTACCTTTTGAAGCTCTATTTGTTGATCGAAATGCAGCTTTAATAAGCTTCAATAATCAGGAGGAAAATTCGTTCAATGATTTGAAAGCATTTAAATACATCACGCTTTTAACGTATTCTGTAAAGATGTTATTTTAACCTATTCATTATACATTTGTCTGGGATAACTCTTTGGCAGTTAACGATCAGATTAAAATTAAACCCATTTCCATGATCTATTCAACTTTCTGTTTAACCATCATACTATTTATTTCCTTCACGTCTTATTTGCTCAGCTAAAATGAAGTTGCAGCGGCATGGTGAGCCCTTTTCCGAGGATATTTATCAAATTTCTCAGATCCAATAGTTAACTCAAATGCAGTTTTAAAAACTGCCAGTGAGAAGAAAATCGGTACGGTGATTTGTAGACACTTAATCTTGGTATGTCTTTAACGTTTTATGTATATGAAGACTTTATTTTGAACTATATAATATTCATCACTGAACAAAACTAAAATTAAAATATTATTTATCTTAACATAATATCTGAGAAATAATTAGGGTAGTGTATAATAGTTACAAATTACTAAATCGATTACTTTACAATCAGATACTTAAATACAGTCCAGGATCTCATTACTAATTATTCCAATAATTCAATATTTTTAAACATATTTTCTGAATTCATTCTCTACAAATATATTTCTCTGTCGATGCATAAAAAAATGTTGAATTCTATGAGGCACAGCTTTGAATAAATAATTCTAAATTCAACCTCGCCATTCTAGGTCCATTATGTGGTTCGGTAATTTTTAATTATCTAGGATCTAAATCAGTTTCCCAATTTCCAGTTATCAAATATCATTAAACGCAGAATGACAGTTTTTGAAGAACACAGAATCAAACACGAACACAGATATATTCACGATTACGTCTCTAATTAGACATTGCACATCTGATTAGCTAAACATTTAAAAAAAATCAAATCCAAATTCTAGAAAAAACGGCGCATGCGCGAGTTTCCATGGCAATCACAGCTGGAAAGGGGAAAGGGGATTCGTTAAGACGGAACAGTCTGCAAATAAGACTAAAATTAGAGTTTCAGTTTTTAAGCAATTTTTAAGAAAATTTTTTAAAAAAAGCTCTAAAAATTTTAAAAATTGAAGATTAATAAAGGATTTTTTTTTCAAAATGTTAAAAGCGTTTAAAAGATTTAAAAAAATTTTCATTAAAATTTTTACAAAATAATTAATGATAGAATTGTCGATCTTTCTCTATATTGTCGATCTATTTCTGTGTTCTCCAACACAGAAACGTTTAAATGAAATCAAAGTTAACATTTTTAGTGCCTTTAACTTATAGTTTCCACATAAATTACAAATTTTAGAGTGATAAATCTTTTTTATTCCAAAATACATAACAAATAAGACACACCAAGAGTTTGATAATAACAGTTTTTTTTTTTAACTTTTTAAGCACAATCTGTTTCTAAATATTTTCACTATTCAGTTTTTTAACACTTATTCAACTTTGCAGACAGTAATACAGTAAAATAAATTAAAAAAAAAATATTAAAAAAAGGAAAACTAAAATCTCAGATTTCAAGTTATGAGGGAAGAACATTATTATTTTGTAAGTTATTATTTGCCTGAATTAATTTTAGTCAATCACGAGACTTTTCTATCGGTCTCCCTGTCTCTCTCTCTCATTTTCAATTTTTCTAGATAGCAATCAAAGTTTTGGAGCTCGACAGACTTAGTAATGAAAAAGATCCATCGGTTTTCTAAATATCAACGTATGTATAATCTGATAGTCTCATGATTATTTCAGACTTGTTTAAACTGGTTGAAGACTTAAAATAATAAAGACAATTCGTAAGAATTCAAAGAATGTATAATTTGGAAATCAAGTAGTAACTTTAGTTGGCAATGAATCGCCAAATGTGACAACCTTCCGCATTATTTTCTAGTAATCTTATTTCAATTAGTTTAAATCATCCCTAAACCAATAATCTTTATCGTTTAAATAGACAATATTTAAACTTGTTTTGCTTATTTTTAAAAACTGTCAATAATTCTATTTTTAAAGAGCAATAACCCTATGATTTCCAAATAAATACCTAAAACTGCAGACGATAATAGTTCAAAACCTATACAGTGAAAGCCGATTCCAAAATTAAACTAAATTAGCAGGAATTGGAGGATGGAAAGACTATACTGTGAAAGCCAACACCAAAATAAGACTATATAAGCAGACGATAGATATTTCAAAAACAATACTGGGAAAGCCGACTCCAAAATGAAAAAAAGTGAAAAATCAATAATTTCTTGCCTTCACATTTTAAGGCTTTTCAAAAACCTCAAGCGAAACCAACATCGTATCTCACGTGATAAAAAGACACACCATCATGTGATTATACGTTAAATTTTTTTTAATATCAAATGCATTATAAACTGTTAAATTCATATGCATCGTTCATCGAAAAATAAATCTGACATATTTATTTTTTGTTGAAGAAACCACTAAAATAAATTTTATACCACGTATCTCAAATGCCATTTTTCCCGCGAGTCAAAACAAAAAGCCAGCTTTCAGACGATTTAACGTTTTTTCCAGTTGGAATTACCAATATTCAGAATAAAAGAGGAAAAGAATCTGCCTTTTGAAAATGGATTCAGCTTTTTGTTTAAGATATTTCCGTATCTAATATGTTGGAAATACCACAAAAATAAATAAGCTCTCCAGTTTTAGTAATGTTTGGTGCTGTTTGAGAGAAGAAAATCTTCCAGTTCAGAAAGTTTTGATGCATCAGTATCTTTTTTACCTTTTCAGATATCAGTATTTCGAAAAAACATTCTGCACGGAACTCTTTTTGTCTCTGAATGTATTAGAATAAGAATGCATTTAATATGTTAAACAGATTAATTATTGAATAAGCAGATGAAATAAAATATATATAAGAAACTTTTTTTATTCTGTGAAATCTAACAAATTCAGGTTTAAGAAAAATCTGGATTTTTTTAATATTCATATTTGCTTAAATATATAGTAATTCCTAAATTACTGTGTTCGTATATTTTCTCAAAGAAAATGATGACATAGAAACAGTTTTGGGAAAATATCAAAACTAGAAATTCGATTTTATTCGGCAATACTTCTGTTTAAAAATATGATTTTTGGAAACAGAAATAGTTTATTTCATAAATTTATTTTATTCGAATAACTTAATTGTAGAAATTTTTCATGTCTATAGATTTTAAAAATAAGAATGGGCTTTAAAATATATTTTAGTTCTTATTATTTTATCTGAGTAAAAAAATTGCGAATCATTTTGATTTTTATGTTATGGTATTTTTAAAATCGAATTATCTTTTGTCATATTATCTTAGGGACAAAACTAGAATAAATAATTGTATGTTCTAATATTAAAAAACAGAAAATTTTGATTTACAAAAAACATTTAAAAGAATAATAGAAATAAAATAATTGAGGATTCGATGATGCTTATAACAATAAATTAAGGATACAAAGAGGTAGAATTTTATAAAAAAGTTATATTTTTGTACATGATTAAAACGTTTCAATAAAAGAATTTTTCCTAAGTTTGCATAAGGCAATTTCTTTAAAATTCAAATATTACTGAATTGAGATTCATAAACCAGTTCAACTTCATTCATGAAAAGAAATGAAGTTTTCAATCTCAAATTTAATCAATATGGTAATCCCTTAGAAATTCTCTTTCAATAAAATATAATGAAGATTTGCATGCGTACGCTTTTATTAATTCTATTTCTTTCCTTTGATATGCGATTTTTGCTATATTTTTACATGAAAGCATTTTAATTAAAGAGTCACCATGATTTAAATTCCAAGACATCCAAAAGAAAAAAATTCCGGGAATTTTAAAACAAATGAATAATTCAATATTTTTAAAACATGTTTTTAAAAAAGATTTCAAGTTATGGTAACAAATATATAGAAATAAAATATTTTCTTTCCCATCCTTAACTTGAAATTAAAAGCAAAAAATAATTTAAAGATTTTTAAATTTCTTTAATATTTACATATATGCCAAATAACTGTCTTTTTGGTTCTAAAATCTGAAATTTTAAAACAAAGTACTATTTTTAGAATAATAGAAAGGGAAAAGAAATTGAATAGTTGGAAAACAGTGTTTAAGTATTGAAATTTCTTTAACTCATACTTTTACATTATAATGAAAATGAATGAAATATTTCAATTATTTATTATAATTGTCCAGAAGATTAGCTATGATACCATAAGATCTCTAGCCTTCCGATATTTCTGAATTTCTAGAGTAGTTGCAAGGAACGGAACAAAGTTGTTTCAGATTTAGCGTTAACCAGGGTACAGGCTTGCTATACCAAACTCCAAAATTTCATATTGCATCTAAGGAATGTTTAAAGATCAATACAATTTTTCTTTTTTTCTAAAGAAATATTTACTATAAAATATTTCTTATGTATAAATTCCATTTAGTATGTAAAAAAAATTACATCATTCAGTATAAAGATTATAGTTACCCACATCCATATTGGTTACTTTATAGAATTTTAGTGCAATTTAGCATTTAAATAATTTTTTCTTTCTAAAGATTCTCTTCTTGACTAAATGAAGGAAATTATGAAAATTCCAACAATATATATTAGAATGCCATGTTACTCTAAATTTCATCTCAAAATATTTTTGTACCGGTAAGATATCTTCAAAAGAGAACTATTTTACTTTATAATGAAATAATGACAAGTTAGGCTTCCGACATCGGCAATAGTTTGATGAATTAACTACGGATTTTGTGACACTGGTGAAAACAAAGTTTTCTAAATGCACGAATTTTGGCGATATTGCTATTAGGATCTAATATCCAAATCTTTCTTCAGTATTATGTTCCAGCGTATTAAAATGCATAAAACAGCTGAAATGAATCGGTCATGCAGATGAGCCCTCTGAAAATCTCTCTAACTACGATCTGAATAATTTTGTTCTGTTAATCGTTGTTTGAATGAATGTGGTTTATATTTAAAAGCTCCATCATTTATGTAGTTGGATCTATTTCATTACCTGTGTTACGTGTTTTCATGTGATGACCTGTTAATGACCCTGATGAACTTCAGACAAACACATAAAAAGGATTTTCCGTATATTTATGTATTTAAAATACATTTAATAAGATATGCATAGTATTCGATTTAGAATAAATATTATATTTGTTCACAAGATGCTCAAATTGATACGACAATTGTGTCAAAATCTATATAGGCGGAATTTTAATTCTGCTTTTCACTAGATAATTCAGTTAATAAAAGTTTTGAAAAGTTCTGATTGAAAATTTTAAATAAAGGAAATGAATTTTGATAGTAATTTATATTTAAAGTCCTTTAGTTGTTTATTTAATTTACTTTGACATAATATCGTCTGAGAAAACTTTTAAAACAATCTTTGATGAAAAAGTATATTATTTTATTGTATTAATATTGCGAATTTAATTCTGCTTTCAGAAGGTAACTCTATTTACTATAATTCATTTAATTCTGTGGTATTATATTCTTTTAATATAACGGAAAATTGAATAAAAGTATAATCAAACAAAAATAATATAAATATTTTAACATAAAATTATTTCTCAATGACAAATTTTTATTGACTGTGAAAGAATATCTATATTTACTTAAAAAGTTAATGTAAAGTATAAAACTCCAAAATTTCCCAAACATTACGATATCTATTTTTTTGCTCTCATTTTTTGTCACCCAGACAAACATATGATATAAAACTGCGCTTGTCCTATTAATGTCAACTTCAGCTGAATTTTAACTCTTCACCGCTTGAAAAATGTCAGCTGCACTTGTCACAAAAGAAACAAAAATTTCAAATATGGCATTTTGAGCTGTTTCATGAAATACTGCATTGCAATCTTGTATATATTCTACAAAAATAAATAAGTAATTCTTTAAATCCGGAATGATTATCTGTTTAAAAAATTGAGCGAATTTTATAATTATTTATTACGACATCAGCTATATATTTTATGGCTAAACTGGCCACTTTTTTAATCAATGCCATAGAATATGATACCATCAGCTGCTTCCTTTAATTTCCAAAAGTAAATTCGGTCATGTAGTAAATCAATTATTGAAATAAAGGTCAGGATAACGAAATAGAGAGATTGACTGTTTTCTGTTGTAAATTTGGCCATTTTGTAAATTGAGAATCAAAATGAAAATCAGATTAATAAATTAGAAGAATTGACTGTTTTATTTTTTATTACAAAGAATAGCGCACTTTCCTGTTGAGATAATGAAAATTAGGCTGCGTAGTGTGTTCAGGGTTTAATTATAGTTTATACATACAGAGTTAAATTAAAGGATTTTTATATATTTTGCAATTGACGAAATTCATGAAAAATTGCCGCACTTCTTCTGAGAACTGTTTAAAAACGTTTTTGTCAAAACTTTAAGGTATGGGGTTTGTTTTAAATTTCCTAGAATTCTTAAGCATTCTTAATTTATTTTCGCGTACTTTTATTTAATGATTTGTTTCCTCTTTTGGGGATGAAATTTTTCAATAATTTATTACACTTTTCCTACTGAATTAATGTTGCGAAACTTTTTAAAACCAAGCATTTGTCATGAAAATGATTTATGATGCCATTTTCAGAACTTATTGCTAATTAATTGATGAATTTCCTAAAATTTTGTTCTTAAAAATTGCAGTCTTCTAATATTACATTTTAGAAGGCATTATAAGATTTTTTTTTAAATATTCATTTTAAATCTTATTTAAGACTTATTTATTATTATTTATAGACTGAAGGCTTATTTATATTAGAAATTAATTTTTATATTAAGTTTTTATTTCAGAGAATAATTTAATAATATTATATTACTCCATCCCTCTACGTAAAATCTAAGTTTTCTTCAAGAATTCTAAATATTGTACATCATTAAAAGTTAGCTTTACATGGTTTCTTTCCTGCATTATTTTATCTATACTTATAATAAAGCTCAATGTGTGTGTGTGTGTGCGTGTGTGTGTGTGTGTGTTGGCGCTCTACAGGCCAGACCGTTGGACCTACAGCTACCAAATTTGGTACATGTATACCTTGGAGGTCGGGAATGTGCACCTCGGAGCCCTTTTTTTGAATTTTTAATTAGAATTTGAATTAGTTAAAATTTAAGAAAAATTTCAACGTTTTTCTGCTATAACTTCCGAAAATATTATCGGACAAACATGATTTTAACATCAATTTAAAGATTAAAAAATTAGCTGTCTAATGGTATCAGGGTTTTTAATGTATAACTCAAGCTTCTATTTTTAATGAATTTTTAAAGAAATATTTTAACCATGTTTTTTTAGCACGTGACCGAATAAAATAAAATTAAACAATACCGGAAGTTCAAATGAAAAAAACAACAACTATTATTGCAAATCAAATCTAAAGAAATACAGCTTTCAGCACGTGACTGGATAAAATAACATAAATATAAAATGTGATATCTTCTATAAAAATAAATGCAAGGCAAAGGATTCTAAGAAATCGTTTGCAATATTTATATCATTAACTCCATAAATTATCTTTATTTACAGTAAACCTGATTGAATTTAGACAGGATATGCATTGAAATCCCGACTTAATGGCATATTTCTATAATCGTTTGCAATATCTGTATCATTAATTCAATAATTTTTTCCCTTTTTCGCTTTCTTTAAAAAAACATATTTAATATTTTGGAAGCATAATCGATAAATTATTAGAGCATTAAACTCAAAAAGATTTTCCGAATAAAGTTACCGACTCTTTGACTACTAATAACTGAATCTTTTAACTTAAACTATTTCTTAAATTTTGGCTAAAAAATATATGATTTAATTGGAAATTTTAGAGCGCATTACTCATGGCGAACCAGCTGGTCGCCAAAGGCGGCTAGTAATTAAATAATGGCAAAGATAAAATATTGCTCTTTTTTCGGCATAAAATACAATAATGGTCCTAATAAGGAATTATATTCTAGGAAATGTTCCTGACATTTCTAAGTTTTAATAAATAAATGAACGTTTCTATCTTCTGCTATCAAATCTGATTAATTTATGAAGTTCCAAATAGAATAGTTTCGCATAATCAATATTTTCATAATCTTAAGCCAATCAGTCTTAGAAAGCCACAGTCTCTGATTTGGGTAACATCTGTTATAAATTGGTCAGCTTTGGTGGTTGATTTAGTTGATTGGAATGCAACTCTTATTATGGAAAATATTAGTCCACAGAACAGAGGATCTAGATAATGACTAGCTAAATATCCGTTATTTCTCAAAGCATTTATCGACTCAAAGTACAAACAATAAAAGTATTTACTTCATTTGGACCATTTTCATACATGTATTTATGTTACTAAAGGTTTAAAAATTAGCCTTTTGGCCTTCAATTGAAAGAATATATTCAACTATTTTTATCTTAACTAAAACTGATTTATAACATTAATAATATAGGTATTGTAAATTATCACAGAAAGCTTGTTGGCATTTACTTTTTAGAAAAATTTTATTTTGTATTTATTTCATTTTTTATAGACACGATTTTTATTAAAAATATATATATTATGTTTATAACAATTTTTATATGTTTAATTTGCAATAATAATTTTTTTTAAATTTGTATTTATGTCAATATGATGTCAACATATTGATAATAACTATTTTTCCCATGTACGCGTAAGGCATTCGTGCTGGTTAAATTTCATCCTAATTTGGAGCGAAATAAATCGTCAAAAAATATAGTTAAATTATTTTTTAATTTAAAAAATAGAAAGTTAATTGGTTGGTTAAAAAATTATTCTTGTTAAAAAAATTAATTTTTAATGTTCAGTATGATATAAATATCAATTTGGTACTGTAATATTATTTGTTGTTTATTACTGAGATTTTCAAATTGAAGCAATTGCATGAAAACCAACTTATATAACATCAATATATCTAATTCTTACATTTCCATCAACTAAGAATTAATGACATTCTCTTGATATAAAACTATGAATGCTCCTCAATTCTTATTTATAAGTTAGTTTGTGGTTTTAGAAAAAAGTTGTTGCTTTTTGTCCCGTTGTTTCATACTCTTGATACTGAATTACTTATATCAATTTATAATGAAGTTAAAGTGGTAAAATTTGTTAAAACTATTTTGAAGAAAAGAACGAAATATTGATTTAATGAAGATGCAGACTCTTCCTAAAAATTTTTGATATCTGGGTACCTTCATCTGCATTTGACCACATTCTGTCAACTAATCCCAACAAACATCATCTTTGTTAATCTTCTACTTTATATCTGCTCGTACCATACAATCTTTGAAATACATTGTGCCCTAGCATTTTCACTTAGACAGTATACCAAATGCTGCGACAAATACAAGATACTTACTAAGCAATCTAATTTTTCATTTCAACTTGAAACAAGTATATTACATATATTTCATTCCATTAAGACCATGTACCATTAAGATTTTGAAATCGAATAAAATAGCATAATAAACAATCTCAGGGTGATCATGAATAAGCTATAATTTCAAAATTAAATATATCTACAACAAAGATCAATAGAATTATGCGGTAAACTGTAAACTGTTTATTATCAAAACTGTAAAAATGCTGGACAAAAGTTTAGAAACTTTATTTATGAAAATCTTTAACAGATAACGCTCTAATCGCAATGCCCCTAGACGCTTTCAGTGTGACGTCAAAAATGAAAAATGACTCCCGATCTGACTCCTTGTGACTTCTTTCTGTGGGGAGCATTGAAAGACACTGTCTATAGTAACAATCCCGCCCCTCTAGATGAGCTTGAATCGTTGATTGGTGTTGCATGTGATTCCATTTCCGTTGAGACACTGCAAGACGTGATATCAAACTTCATTGTTCGATTAAGCCACCTCATTGTTTCGCACGCTGAACATTTTGAAAAAAATTGTATTTTGATTGCAAAGACTGCATCATTTTATCGTTTTGTTGTTGTTGTTTAAGTCTCCTTTCGGAGAAAGAGTTTTCAGCAAAGAGCGCTATCTGTTAAAGATTTTTGTAACTAAATTTTCTAACTTTTGTACACAATTTCTGCTAATAAATATACAGTTTACTGCATAATTCTATCGTTTTTCTTTTTTTGAAGAGATATTTAATTTTGGAATCAGGGCTTATTCGATGATCATCCTGTATATTTATAGAATATTAATTTTAACTAAGAGTACAAATTAAAAGAATTTAAAGACGTTCAGGGAAAAACTGTCAAACGATTATTGTTATCATTTTTTTTAAAATATTTAAAGTAACTTATACCTGGGATAGATTTAAACGAAACCATAGTTAAACTGAGTAAATATTTATTTTGGAAAAAGAAATTCAATATTTAAATAGGATCTACATTAAAAATCATATTAAATATTTTTAAAAGCAAACATATCACTTAAAATAAATCGTTCAAAAATCACCTTTTATCAGTTTCTTACATTTTCACATTTTAGTTATAATAAACATAGGTTGTAAAAGAATAATTTTGACTAAAGTTGCAAATACTACGGAGAAATCATTTCAGTAATTGGGATTTGTTTAATTAAATATAAATGCATAAATTCGTTTGAGTTGCACTCTTGCATTATTTATTACATAATAATCTCCCGGATGTGCGCCAAAAGTCATTGCAGTATTTATAGCCTTTCAAAGCTTTTCCTAAATGCTTTGAAACAGCCGGTGAATTTTTAACATCTCAGCCGTATATTTACTATTCTGAGCATTCTCTGTTAACTTTACACATTAATAAACAACATCAACAATAATCAAGTGTCAGATATATCAAAGTTTATATTGCCTCGTAGGCATGGCTGCATTCCAATTTCCAGCTACATAATCTTACCGAAAGCAATATGTAGAAATGCTTCTTGCTTATTAATAACTTTTCAAAAGAGAGAATATTGTTACAGAAACATTTGGATATTTTAAACGATCGTCACTTAATTCTATTCTATTCGCGTTCTAGACAAATTCCTAAGCGAGAACGATTTTAAACAAGATAGCGGAGTTACTTGTTTAATATTGAAATATTTATTCCTGCAATAGTATAATTTTCTTCGATATGGGACTTAATATTTCAGATTAGATTTTTAATAGCATCTAAGAACTAATTATTTGGTTACAGCCTTGAGACAAAGATGAGTCAAAAGTCATTTAAATTTGATATACGGTCATTGGTATACCAAATTTACAGATTTTTACATTGTTTTGAATTAGGTCTGTTCAGAGAAAGTCCTTCTCTCCTGCTATTTAAATACAACTTAACATGATAGTTTCAAAATGAAGAGAACTAGATAGATAAAATTCGAGATAGAGAATTAACAAAAAGCAATAGGTTGACCATTAATTGGTCAGTAATTTCAGAAATATTCAACATACTTCAAAACGCAATGACATAAATCTATCAAATATGATTGAATTTGCATCTACAAATAGTGTTTTGTGTCTGATTTTTATTTCAGGTGATTTAAAAAAAAACGTCGAAAGCTCAACTGCGATTTTAGGGTGCTATTAACCTAAAACCAGTGATAAATTGGCAAAATTTTACCAAATATGACATGGTAGATTCCGAAAATTGCCAAATTCAGGCTTTGAAATAATATTTCGTAATGATAGTACGCCAGTGCGATGCAAGACGTGCTTTGGCATGACAACTTTGTTCAAGAGTATCGAGAAACCACTCCCACTGGTTTGTTAAATGTTTTAGTTTTGAAATTATATCTTATTTCCTTTGCATTTACTTTCAAAAATTAAATTATTATTATTATGTTATTTATGAAATTAGTATTTAAACGCATTAAAAATAATGTGTTGAATACAATGCATTAAATATATACTTGAAATAAATAAAACTGCATATAATTTGAGAAATATTTTGGTACGATCCCATATCAGTTTCTTATCACATTTTTAAGGCAATATTCATTTTCTTTCACTTTTGATAAACTTTAAAAATCTAAAGACTACTTTTTTATATTGTTATTAAGAAAATATCAGTTGCGAAGTCTGCTATCCCTGATGAAAGCAAAATAAGCTATACGGATTTTCCTATCCTAGTACTACGGAGACTGACTTCCTTATATAGTGACGGAAGGCGGAGATAAACCTTCTGGAGCAATCAGGATCATTCTAGACGTATCTCGGCTCCTAATGGATGAATCGGGAAAATTTTGGATGTTTCGGGTACTTTCCGTTTCGTCGCCAAACTCACCTAATTTGTCAAAAAGTCACCAAATGATCACCAAGTTTGTCGCCAAACCCTGGGCCCTCTGACGTCAGACGAATTTATTATTCAATGCATATTACTGCAAATCTCTGTTCCTTACGATGACAGTATCAGAGCGGAAAAGCACGTTCGTAACATTACAATTATTCCATTATTTATCTAAAAGTTGGTATCTATGTTGATCAAACATTGTTTTTATGTTTTAAAATGAAATATTTTGCAACAAATTTTTGAAAATAAAATAATTAAATCAAAAAACTAAGTCTTGTTTTAAAGACATATGCAGATCTTGTTATTAAACTCTATTTAAAATCAATTCCATAGTAAAACCTTTAAATGCAATTATTTCGCAATAGTTAAAAAGCGTGATCATATCAATGTCTGCTGAACTAATATTTACAATCTTTTTTCATTCACTACTACAATAAAAGAAGAAAAAAATGATTTCCAAATTATTAAAACCACTTACTTTTACCTCACTTCGAAATAATAATTCAATAATTCAATTCTTTTTCAGAAAACATTAAAGATTCGGCTATAAATCTGCAAATGATATTTTGAATCATAAACAGAAGAATGTATATTTGTTAAAGATAACTGGGAAAAATGAATTACTTTATTTATTTATTGCTTATCCAGAACATAAACTGGATAAGGGACAAACTCATATAAAAATGATAAAGCTGTGTCATTTCATGACCCACTATCTTTGAATTTTATATTCTTCTACGATGCTCAAAAATAAATTGCATTATCCTGGAATCTTTAAAAAAATTTTAGTTATGTGAATTGAATTCAGAAATAAATGTAGGTAATAACCCCCGTATATATAAATATATTTATGATTATTGTCCGCTGGTATTACATTAAAGCAGTTGCCTCTATATTTATTCTGCTGTTAAATTTGAAAAAATTGCTTTTGTTTTTCTGAATAATTTTTCATTACACAGATGTAGCAATAAACACTTCAATCCATTTAAATGTTATTTGTTTTCATGAAACAAATTTAGATTGATAGTAAATTATTTTATATTATCAACATGATTTAGCTTTCACAAAAGTTCTTTTTTTTACGGTTAAGTTTAATCCATAATGACAATTCAAGACTTTCAATAATAAAAAGGTTATAATTTAAAGATGAAAAAAGGCATTTCGTTATTAAAAGAAAAGTTATTATATTCTTAAATTATTCAGAATTTTAAAAAATATTCAGAAAAAGATTATTCAGGATTAAATTATTTGTAGAGTCTATCAAATAAATTAGCCGTATTCAAAATTTATCCCTATGAATAAAAATATAAAGTGAATGAAAAAGGGCCTTATGATACATGCTATGAATATTTGGAGCTTTATTAACTATAATTTATAGTAATTTAATGCTTTATACTTTACTTAATTTTTTATAGTAAATAAATTTGAACATTTTACAATAAGTGAATTAAGATTTTAATACAAACTTTGTAAAAATATCAGGGTCCTTTGAATTTTTTATAATTTTTTGTCCTGTATTTTATTTCACGCCTTATTATAATGGGAACTAGTCTTTAGTAAA
>JAPMOQ010055911.1:247954-323885 GCA_026543055.1 Argiope trifasciata
AATTTTAATTCTTCAATTTAATATCTTTAATTTTAATTCTTCAATTTAATATCTTTAATTTTAATTCTTTATTTTATTCTTTAATATTTTAATTCTTTAATATTAGGCTCATTATTTCATTATATCTCGTTCATTAATCAATCAACAGAAACATCTTTTACTAAATTTTGGATCGTAAAATATATTTACTACGATTAATTAAATATTCATTTATAAATAACTGATAAAATATCTGATTGATAGAAAAATCCAGATTTCAAAATTCTGTTTATTTTTAATATAAAATAAAAATTATTAAAAGATTCAAAGCTTAATTTTATTTTTTAGAAACTAGGCAAGATTTTAGTGTAATTTATTCATGAACAACAATAAATGCTAGGGTTGAAATATTGATTTTTGCTCTGACATATGCAGCTGATATTTTTAAATAGCTTCAACTTCATTTATAAGATTTTTTATTTACACATGTTAGGAATATTTTCTTTGGATAAATTGGATTTCATTTTCTTCTGCATTTAATCAGAGAGTTAAGAGATTTGGCGTAATGAATTCAATAAAATAAAGCTTTTATTTTTAAGCAATATTTTTTCCCAACGTAGACATTTTAAAAAGAGGCGCATAGTTAGTTAAATAAATATTACCATCGATTGGATTAAGGAATTGAATTTGGTCCCTTTTAAAGAATTGTTGTTTGCGTTGAAATGTGAAAGAATTGTTGCTTGATAAGAATCCTAATTGTCGAAATGCTTATATTTAAAATCACAAATTTTGTACAGAAAAAATGAAGACTGAATATAGAAAAAGTGTACCTTATAAATATGAGTGGAATTAGATGTTGCAATAATTGTATTAACAATTAAATAGGAAGTTTAACATTGTTTTTCAGCACAATATTCCAGATATTAAAAATAAGAATTTTAAAATTATTCATTCTAAATTTCCGCTGAAGATATCTCATTGAGTTTATTATCCCAACTGGTGACAATTTTTTTATATAAGTTGTGTAACTTAAATTTTGTAAAAAAAATAAAAAAAAACTTTTTTTATTACATTCATGACCTTGAAATCTTTTAATACCCTAATAATTGCAGAGGAAAATTAAATTAAACATATGTTAGTGCATGCTATATACAAAGAATAAGGTATACAGAAGGCGCCACATCTGTGTATATCACCCAAATATCATATTAAGTGTTGTATTGAGAATTTAGCTTTTGCGCCCGTGAAAATGATATGAAATTAAAATGTAAAAAGAGAAATAAAGAGAAATTTTGTGCTTAATTTTAACTAAGTTATTATATCAAACAAAAAAATAAATATTAAAGAAATAATAAAAATGTACTTAATAAATTTTAATTTTAATTTAATAATGTACTTAATAAATTTTTAACAAAATATTACCAACGAGTGTGAATAAAAATTTCTAAATTTTTTAACGAAAAATAACTAAAATGAATAAAAGTTTAATATTTCCCACATAATCCAACAACCATTTTTTCTATTATATTTTGCCTTCCTAACAGAAATTTCAGATAATCCGAGCTTCAGCTATTAGTGTCATTTGCAGTTGAAGCTTAAATTCATTTCTACTTTAAAATATCATCGACTGCATTTGACAGAAATTGAAAGCAATATTTTCCTTCAGAAATTCTATAAAATTCATAGAGAAGTTGCAATGCAATCGTGCATATTTTCTAAACAATATAAATGTGGTAGAATCCTAAATTGTTTACTTTTTATATTAAAAATTAATCTAATTTTCTACTCATTGATTACCACGTCGATCATATTCTTTAAACTTAAGGCTAATTTACTATCCTCCAATTTCACATAACGGTATCAAATTTAATCTTGGTTATAGAAAGTTTAAAATCAAATGGAATTTATAGTAACAAAAATTCTCATGCAAGTAATAAACTTCTCATCCAAGTGCAATGATGAATTCATTCATCTATGTCTCATTTTATTACAAAACTGTTACGGTAAATGCTCAAAACTTTGCCTGTGGTATCTGGATATGTTCAACGAGCTCAGTAACAGATAATACTCGAGACCCGCATAAAAAAGCACTGACGAGGCATATATGAAATAGCATTTGCAGTAAACATTTGCAGAACATGCGCTGTAATAAATAACTTTCATAGTGGAAAGCAGTCAGAGAAGAATAAAAAAAGTTCGGCACTCCAAAGAGGAATTTCCCTCAATCAGTCGTTTGAATTTAAACCAACTTTTTCTCTCTCATAATTATTCCTCGTCGATTGTATTTATTAAGCATTGATACACTCATTTCTCAGAGTCTTAGAGCTCATATAATGTTTTAGAACAATATCAGAAAAAAATAATTACAGAGCATTTATCAAGATTCTGGAATATTCTTGGTCATTCAATTTTGTGGTCAATTCATAGAGTTTTTCGCCACGAGAGAGAATCGTTGTTTAAGCATTCTGTAGATTTACCTTTAAGATTATTTATTGATCATGAGCTTTACTCTACTGAAAAGCAATATTATAGATTTGTGACATTACATACTCAGCTGAATAGTACGTTCAAGGATAAGTAAAATAAAGGATTTGTCGCCAAAATGCATGTTATATTTACTTAGTTACTACAAATTGAAGCATGAGTAATAGATTTCAGGAGTACTCTTGTGAAAGTTTTTAACAAATAAGTTGTGAAATCTGAAATTCATTTCCAATACTTTCTGAAATAAAAAGAAAATTAATATTTTTTTAACTTGGAAAAGTTATTTTGGCATACTAATTCAGAATTATTTTTTCAACGATTTTTAGAAAGAAAAATTATTCAACTGCACTATAATATCCTGACAGATTTCCCATTTTAAATTTTACGGGCTTTAATAAATATTTTTTATAAATATTTCAATTCAAAGCATTGTATTATCTATTCTAAAGTAGTAGTAGAAAATAGAAGAAATTTTGAAGCAGCTCTTGTAAACTATGCAGATATTACACAAATATTTTGTTCTTAAGTGTTCAGTGAGGGAAAAAATTCAAGTAATCAGGTATTTGATGAAACAAGAGAAACAGTATGAGCTTCAAGACTATATAAAATATCGTCGAAAATCAGAAAAAAAAAATTTTAAAAAAATGCTAAAATTTGGTAAATATTTACGAGATTATTAAATAGGTATTATACAAAAAAAAAATTTTTTTTTCTAATTTTGAAATGGGGGAAAACTTACTTTTTTACGAGGACATTTTCGAAAGATATTGAGCCTAAAAGATACCATTCAGCTTAATCAACTAAAATTTTAAAAACTCATTTGTTCATTACCGTCTTCCTAGATAGATGCCAAATTTGGTAGTTGTTAGCCAAATTTTCTATTTCGGATTGTATGTGTGTGAGGTAGCACAAATCATCATTATTAATAATATTGTTGCAAATCTATTATGTTGCTTCCCAATAAGGATAGTTCAATAACTGGAAAGACCGTTTTATCATTAGCTCAGTCGGATACTGATCGGATGCTGAATCAATGATCTCAGGATTTGGTAACAAAGTTTGATATTTTGGCGGCAAAATTGATAACATTGGAATCTTTCAGAATATTGGAGGTAGAGCCAAAAGAAACCGTGATAACCCTGATTGTCCCAGTACCTTCTCTGTTTTGCTCCACAAATTATATAAAGCCCGCAATCTCATGCCTAAGTATGAATAGTCATGAAAAGAGTCAATGGCGAATATTTGAATCAGGCGAACTAAAAGCAATCTGATCCGACAATCCATCTATGAATTGTGAAGTTTAAGCGGATGCTGATTTCAGATGGGTGTAGAGTCCTGGTATTTATTGTAGAATCAGCATCGCGTATTGTGTGAGTATCCAGTCTTGTAGTAGTCTATCGGCAACTGGATCAGCTAAAGCTAATAAAACAGTGAAGAATTGCAGGCGTTTGTAGAGACAGCAGAGTAGAGTTACGAGGGTTCTCTTTTCCTGCTGAATTAAGACTGGCTGCTTTGTGTACAGTGGTTGTTTTTATTATCGATTACTACTCGTGTGCAACTGTTGTAGTATGCTGCCGTGTGTTGCATGCGTTTGTCACAGTTGTACATTTTTTGTCTGCGCATTATTGTTTTCATGTAAATAAAAACCATTGTTTGTTACTGACGCCTGTTGATTGCGTTTCCTTATTTGCCAACAAAGCGAAAGAACCAAGAATTCCATAATAATATAAAATCTTATATAACAGAAAAATAAATATTTTTATAAGGGGAAAGTAACAAAAGTGAAACATAATTCTGCCTCGAGAAAAAAAATATTTTCTTAAAAGCGACAGACATAGATTTATTTTGAGATGTCGTTGCAAATCTCGTTCAAAATTAGAATTGATTCCCTTCTGTGGATCTAAATATATCCGAAATATCAAAATATTGTGACAACAGATGTGTGCTGCTACTTCAAAAATCTATTTTGAAATCTAGGTTACGACGTGACAACGCCTGCTCAAAAATTTAATTAAACACTTAAAATCTTATCCAACTGTATTCAACTTATTTCGATACCGTTACATGGTGAAATGTTTTTATTTCGAAACTCTTCCCTCGAAATCTAGGTTAAGTTGGAACGTCATTTTCTTCTAATACTTTGTTCAACAAAGTTGCGGAAAGAGAAAAGAGGACGGGAGTTCAAAATTGAAATCAGGCTTTTAAGTTTCCAAAGTTGCCTTCGAAAGAACTTTTTCTTTAACAGAAGAAACTGCGAAAGAAGAGCGAATCAGAATTTTCTCATTTTTTCCCTAACTATTTTTCTTTATACAGCTCCACCTATCTTCAAAATAGCCCAGACACGTGACTTTTTTGTAATGGCACTGGAGGAACATTTGAGAGTGTGATGAATGCCTGGCTGTTTCTGGTAAATAGGAAAAGATTTTAAATAGAAAACTCTGCAGACTTAGATTAAAAATAAAATTTAAAGGGAAGTTAAGGGCAATGAATAAACTGTGACTGTTGTTTCTTCAAAAATTTCTAGCATACTGAGTAATAAAAGTATTATTCCACAGAACGCTTTGCATAGCTTTGTAAAGTAGTTGCAAATTATTAACTGTTACCGTTGGCGTAAATATAGTATTTTCGCTAAATATATCTCGTCATACTTGGCGAGTTATTTGACAACTAATCCCTGGCATACGATTAAAAGCATCAAAAAATTGAATTTTCATTTCTCTGCCTATTGGAACTAAATTTCGAAACAAAACTACAATTTCAGTCGGAAAATCCCATACTAAATTTGCTAGATTTAAATCCTTGTATTTTTATCACATTTACTTGTTTCTGAGCGTACAGACCGACAGACGGACAATTCCATATCGGAATTGGCTCATAGTTTGAAAAGTGTCTAGACTATAAATATTAATTCTATGTTTCGAATTTTATCTATCTAGCTTCTTTTGCTTTGTAGTTATTATTTTAACATTTTTATTCAAAGAGTCGTACAGATATATTTCTTCTGAACGGACAACTTTTAAAAATTTTATGTTAGTATTTCAATAATTCAATTTTATTTAAGTCAAACAGTTGAATATGCACAAGACATCCATTCTAATCGAAGTCAACCAGCTAATTTCTAAAATTTTAGAAATAGGTAAATACATCTAATAAAAATTTGTCTAATTGTTGTAAACAATTTTACTTCATGTAGCTTTAATCAATAAATATTCTGATGAATTATGAATATTCATTAAAATATTCGTAATTCATATTTGTTACATTTATTAAAATATTCTTGAAACGCTAATATTTTATAAGATATATAAATAAATATATATAGCAAGAGTTTGAACTAATAGTAGGATCTGAAAAAATTCTTGCAGCTGTGATCAGCATTTTGTTATTCAAGTAATTTTGCCTATTTTCACATCAATTGAAAGGATTAAAAAAATTTATTTTAGAACATATTAATATTTAGAGAAATTTTATTTGTAATATTTTATTGATACCAAATACTGACGCAACATTATTAAACGATGAATCACTTGAATAGTACCAAAAGATTTGTTGAAAATGAAACCTTTTAACCAACTGTCCTAACAATTTTGAAATATCCAGTAAATCTTAGTAATTCAACCGAAGTTTGCCTGGTAAAGTATTTTCTATCCACTTTATTAAAACTGGACACTGAAGTTTTAAGTTCTAGGTGTATCAAAATTTCTGTTGCCTTACGGCCATAACTGGATTTAAATTTCCAGCCATCTAGTCTCACCAAAAGTGATATTTGCAGATGAGTCACATATACATTAAATGATAACTTTTCAAAGGAGAAAATGCCGAGTTACAGAAATATTTGGTTTCATCGAAAATGGCCTTTATTTAAGATTTCCATTTGCATTCTTTGGGACTTACGAAATTACTTAGGATATCCTATAAAAGTTAGAGTTACTTATTCCATACTATTATATTCATTTCTTTTTTCTTAAAACTTTTATTAGAACATAGAACATTTCTTAAGGTTGTCAATAATAAAATAAATTCATGAAATTAATATTTCATCATTATTTATTACTGTTTGTATTGATATATTATTTGTATCGTAATCATTTGAATTATCTGCTTACAAAAATAATAACCTGTATCTGGCAACATATTCACATATCCATATAAATAAAAGGAATGGCTGTATTTTTCTAACTGGAGTCTCTCTTTGCGTTGTCAATTTGCAAATTTCGCCTATTATTGTTATATAATAAGACCTCATTCGTAAAACGGAAAAAAATCTTAAAAATAAATAATAAAATTTCAATTCAACTAAAATTACATTAATGTAGTTTTTAACCACAATTTGTGTTGCACTTAATAGCACAAATCCTTAAGATAAAAGGCAAAGAAAACGTTAAAAACCAATGGGATTCGTTTCAAACAATCCTTCACTTTTCCTTTTTTTAACCCTTTAATCATTAATTCTTAACTTTTTCGCATACTTTCTAATGAACTTGTCATGCCAGATAAGACTTGTAATGCGTGAGTAATACCAAAAAGAATGGAATTTATGTTTTAAACACGTTTTCCCAACTGCTTAGAATAAAAATTTCACACAAAACTGCACTTGTTGTCACAAAATTTAAAACCCAATTGATAAATTTAAGTCATTCCATTTTTGAATTATATCATTTACGTAATTCTGAGAGTGCATGTAGTTAACAATCAATCCATAGATGTATTTTGCTAAAAATTTGACTTTAGTCTACACTATAGATGCTAAATTTTTGCATTGAATTTTACCTACACAACACTCTTAGTTTTGTAATTATCGCAATAATTTATATTCAAACAACTGGACAGATTTCCTCTGATTAGATTTTATTCTAAATTTGATAGAAATGTACATATTAGGTGTAAAGCAGTATACCAGATTTCAACCATTTATCTCAAAGAATTTTTAAATTATTCTTGTCACAGACAGATAGATGTTACTATACTTTATCTGTATTATACTTTATCTTTAATTACTATACTTTATCTGTATTATGTATACGGGAAAGTAACAAGTTAAAAAATATGCTTATCAAGTTAAAAGTTTCAAAGTCTATTTTTTTCAAGTTAAAAATCTTTCATTAATTCAAATATTAGGGCTTAAGTATCATTGAATGGTTTGTGTGTTTATCTGACAATTTTAATTTAAAATTTATTTGTCATACTTATAAAAGAAGTTTGACATTTTACCAGTGAATTAAGCTAAAATATTTCATAAATTGTGAACGAAATTCTAAATAAAGTGCATTTTCTACATCCAAGCATCTACTGAAAGCACTATTCAACATATACATCATATTACATGATTCAAAAATTATAATTTCTCCTCAGAAATAAATCTCGGAATGTGACGATTTCAGGAAATTTCATTTGTAACCTTACAGAATAATTCGAGTCATTCAAAAGAAACTTTTTTCAAGTCATCACAAATGTCATTAGAGGATTGGTAATGTTTCACAATAATTACAATAATATATAATAATTAGGAACTATTGCTGCTAACAAATAAATAATTTGATTATTTTTAAATTCATTGAATTTCTAATCCTGAGATCTGTTAATCTAAATATGATAACCAATTTCTAGTTTGTTCTTTTTTTAAATTTTTTAAATAAGAAACAAAATTAAAAAATTAAATACCCTATCTCAAATTTCTAGTTATAATGTGAGAAGATTATTATTTTTAAGATATTATTTGTCTTAATTAATTTAAGTTATTAATCAGTATAAACCGGTTTGGAGCAATCGCGATATTTCTCTATCGGCCTACCTCTCGCTCTATCTGTACATATATATATAAAGAGAGAAAGATAAAGATATAGTTATATATAGATATGGATAATGATAATTTTAAACAGTGGTAGTATTGTTTTGTGAAAACAATATTTTTGTAAACATCTAACTGCTATTCTCTAATTTCTGATATCATAAAACAGTTTCAGAATGAATTCATTAGAACAGTTGTAAAATCCTTGAATGTTTTTCACTTCAGAATGAATGAAGTTTTATTTCCCCATTGGGAGAAAGAAAAAATACTTTTATCAAAACTCTTATTAAACGGAAGTGAAGTTTTTTTGGCGTATTATAAAAATTAAATTATTCGATTTCCTTCGAAAAAAATTACATTCCCTAAAAATAACAGCTAAACAGCTATGATGTCGTAGTTCTACTTCAGTCTTTTAAAAACGTATCTGCTTTCAAAGAAGCGTACATAATAATAATGCAATACCGGTAAAAGCAGGTAAAAAATATATGCGATTAAAAGATGTTGATGAATATTAATGTTTTCGCTTTATTCATTGCCTATATGATTTCGAACTTACTTGTTGCCTTCAATTGCTGAAACCTCCCTAACATAAACAACATCATGGTCTCATATGATAATATATGCCCTTCATTATTATTGAATGAAGGATATAAAACTTGCTTATTAATGCAATATTAAAGCAAGGTCAAAAATGATAAATAATCCTCTTTTAAATGTAATATTTTTTCTTTTAAAAAACAGTTCACTTTTAAGGAATATTATTGAAAGAAAGGAAGTATTCTAATGCAAAATTAAAAAAATCCAATAAATGCAATCAAATTCAAAAGAATTAAATAAATCTATATCAAAAATTAGGAAATATTGTAAGTAAGGATAAAGATTCCGTATACAGTGTCTCACAAAAGTGATGGGACACTTGTGCTTTACAAAAGGAAAATGTAATGAAATAAATAAATAAACATGTACACAAAATTTTAGTGTGTTTTTTATATTTAAAGTTAGTAACGATTATTACATCATATACATTTTGTCAAAATATTAAAATAAATTAAATAAATTATACAGTTATTTTGAAAGGAGCACAAAAATGGCTCACATAAGTGATGGGACACTTACTTTTCCATCAAATATTTATCCAAAAATTTTACTTTTTAACAGGTTTTAATATTTTGTTGGATTTCCTTTTACTTTTAAAACAAGATTTAATCTTCTTGGGATGGATTTGACTAATTTTTCTGTGATTTCTGGAGTGATTTGACCCTATTCTTCTTGAAGCACCGATTTTAATTGTTGTTTTGAAGAAATGGTGTGTTTGCGAATTCTTGATTCCTATTCTTGCCAAATATTCTCTATGGGATTTAAGTCAGGAGATTGTGGTGGTGTTTTTATTATTTCAGGACAGTTATACAGCAGCCAGAATCTAACGTTCAAAGCAATGTGCTTGGGATCATTATCCTGGTAGAATTTAAAATCGTTATGAAGGTTCAATTTTCATACTGAAGATTTCAAATTTTGCTTTAAAATGTCGATATACTTGTACTGATCCCTTATACTGTCAATAAAAACAATATTACCGACTCCAGCGGACGACATACACCCCCATACCATAACTCCTCCTCCACCATGTTTTACTGTTGGCACCAAGTTCTCTTAA
The DNA here is from genome assembly GCA_026543055.1 of Argiope trifasciata. Lineage (NCBI taxonomy): Eukaryota > Metazoa > Arthropoda > Arachnida > Araneae > Araneidae > Argiope > Argiope trifasciata. Next base: position 257,860 of record JAPMOQ010055911.1, read on the forward strand.
CGAAATTCTTCCCTGGGTTTTCTCCACACCAAGATTCTACAGTCAGAACCAAATATATTAAATTTACTCTCATCAGCAAATATAACTTTATTCCAGAAATCAGAATTCTTATTTATGTAGGATTTTGCGAATGCCAGTCTGAGTTTTCTATTCTTTTCACTTACGAAGAATTTTTTCCTGGCTACTGTACCGTGATATCCAGTAGATCGAATTACTCTTCTAATAGTCTCAGGATTAACAATTACTCCATATAATGCTTGTAAATCAGCAGCAACTTTAGGAACACTCATTCTTGGGTTTATTTTTTTAATAATTCGAACGATAATTCGCTTTAATCCATTAGATAGCTTTGATGGTCCGCCAGGTCTTCTTTTATCCTGATTCATATGATTCTTTTTATATCGTTTAATGATGTTGAAAACTGTTGAATGACTCAAATTAACTGTTTCAGCAGTTTCTCTAATAGATTTTCCACGTTCAATATGCAAATTAATAATTAATTTTCGAACTTCAGGCGAAGTTTCTTTTCGTTTAGCATTCATGGCTGCACAGAGCTAAAAAACACAAAAATTCCAAAGCAATCTGGAGTGAAATATTGCAGACGATTTTATAAATTATTGCCAATTGCTTTTGAGTAAAAATAAAGCCCCTAAAAGTATTTTTATTGCTTATTTCAGACGATTTTTGTTGCATATCTAATGGTGTCACATCACTTATGTGAGCTAATTTTTGCTCCGTTCTGAACAATTATATTTTTATTAAATTAATATTTTAATATTTTGACAAAATGTATGTAATAATTGTTACAAAATTTAAGTATGAAATACACCCACAAAAAATTTGTACATGTTTATTTATTTATTTTATAACATTTTCCTTTTGTAAAGCACAAGTGTCCCATCACTTTTGTGAGACACTGTATATTCATAGAAAAATAATTATTTCTGTAGACTGTTATTGAAGATTTCAGTCAAGTTTTTAAGTTGATTTTCTAGCCATAAATTTTAAAACAAATACAGAAAATAACTTATTCATATTTTAAACGTATTTGGAGATTTTTATTACAAATTTTTCATTCCTATTGTTGGGAGGATATTCATTCTTGTATCTATTTTATCATTAATAATAGATATATATATACATGTGTGTGTGTGTATTTCGTGATAATTTTAAGATACAGTGAATTAATATCCTATTAATTTCATATGTAATTTTTACTTCAAAATAGCAGTTGGAAATGTCACCAGAAATATTAGAAATAAATTTTTGTAACTTAAATATTTCGAAGCAGACACAAAAAACGACATCAAAACAATAGCTCAGTCAGTTCAATTTTTTAGTCAGTGTATATCAGCTATGAGAATAAAATAGCAAACGATTTTTCAATAAAATGACGAGCGATTTTCTTTCTTCCATTAAAAATGCAAACTATAAAAAAGTAACACAAAACTGCATTTTCATTTATTTATTTATAAAATAAAAGACATAATAGACAAAATTATAATAAAACGAAGTTATGCTGTTTCAACGGTCAATATTTTTTCAAATTTTATATTGTTTTTCCATTTTAGAAAATAAATAAAATTCTGCTGGAGACTTAGAAAATTTCTTTATTATTTAAATTGAATGTGAAAATAAATTTAGGTGATTTTTATGTCTAAACATTTTATAAAATAAGTTTATTAATATGACATTAAAATAATTGTTTGTTCATATACTATGTAATCAAATCAAAAGGAATTGTTTTCATTTTTAAAGGTTTCTCAAACGCACCGATACTGCAATAAATATACTACATCAGTTGAAAGGCTTCGAATAATTTCAGAAAAAAATTAGAATTACAGCTGATTAATTTTAAAGTATTAACTTCATTTATTTTTTACAGAGACTTTCGTTTTTACTACAACTAATATGACTGTTTGGTTGATAACATTGATTATTCGGGTAATATCGGTTGATTAAAAGCTTATTATTTTACAGTGAGCAAAGGCGTATTATTATTAAATTACAACATTATTTTTAATTGCAGAATTAAGATAAAGTCTCTTAATAGGTTATTAAATTTCAATAAACCCTATGCGGAAATTTTGTTAACTCATTAATATATTTTCCTGAAAACTTATATCGTAGAATTTTTAATGACAATCCAAAATCTTGAAACGAAATATTTTATTTTTATAAAATAATGTAGAATAAATTTATACTTTCATATTTATACAATGTATATTTTAATTTTAAAAAATTACTTTTTCGTACACATAATATAGAAAAAGTATTGTAAACATCATAAAAATTCGAACTCGAGGTTTCAGTGAATCTCCATGTTTTAGATCTTCCGGACTTCGTAAGGTATATGGTTTTCGCATAAAATCTGCAGATCTCTATCAAATTTTAAACAAAATCTGATGAGAGAAATTTTGTTTCGTCTGCCCGAATAGAAATTAACACGAGTACTAGGAAAGAAAAAGAGCTGGATAGATAAGATTAAGTAAATATCTATATTGTATAGATTTAACATCTATATTTGCATTGACATCTGTCCCATTTTTATCCAAATCCAACAATAGTTTGATCGTGATAATGCAGTAACTCAAAGATTTTAAGTATATCAAATTTAGTGTGGGATTATGTGTCTACAAAGCAATTTAATGTTAACTTTTGTTTGGAAAAAATGTTTTTAAAGCAGAAATTGGATTTTCTGATACTATTAACTGCATTTTATGGATTAATTTCCAAAAAATTCGTTAAGAGTCCTACGATTGATTCAATAAAAAGGCTAGATTCACCCGAAAGGGTGATATTTTGTAATTATTGCAGGCCATTGCTAACAAGGCGTTCTTTTTCATAACAAGTTTATCAGAGAATATGAGAGAAGATTTGAGTGAGACGATTCCCTCTAACTTACTCTTCATTCAAAATTTTAATCTTGAATTTTTTATGGTTATTTTTATATCTTAAAATCAATAATGATTTTCATATAAATATCAGAACAATTGTAGAATCTGTATCCTATGTCTCATTTGGAAGCACCATTTTTATCAACAATGAGACAACGAAGCATATTTACATGAAGAATTACATGAAGCAATAACAAAATTAATTATGGAGTTATTCAGCAAATCTCGTTGTAAAAAAGCAAAATCTAGCTTAATTATTTGTTAAACTTCAATTAGAGCAGCATTATTCCATAAAAATATGTCATTCGTTTCTTTGCTCCCCTCTTGTGAAATGCATTTTCATTTTCTAAGTTACTTGAATTAAATTACTTTAGTTAGAATTAAATTTATTCATGAAATTCTTGTTTGGATCTCAATTACTCGATAAAGCTTCCAAAAATTCAATTAAACTGTCACAACTGAAATTACTTAGAAAACGGACATCACATTTTGAATCTCCGATTATTAATTCAGTTTTGGGAATTCAGACCTAGACAAAAGGCACGTTTTATCGCTCGTTTTCAAAAGCGATTCGGTTATGAATTTTCTAATTACATTATGATAATTATAATGAACATGATGGCAACGCTTGTCTCTTCAAATTTTAAATAATTATTTTTAATATCATTGCTATTGCTCTATTTTACGTCACATTAATGCAAGTATGAAGAGAATGACAAACAGTGATTATTAGCAGTCAGTCATTTAAAAGGAATTACTGGTTATTAGTATTTTGAGATTTAAAAGAGGAATTCTCAATAAATATTTGAGAATTTGTCACAGGTAAAATGAGCTCAAATTAAATGCAAAATAAAGGATTTCAGTAAATGAATAAGCATAAGTTCTCTTCAAATTATACTCAGCATTCTTTGAAGTCGTACTCTTGACCCTATACGGCGCCACTGAAAAGCAAGAGATGCAAAAACTTCGTCTTAAATTCGTTAACTTAATCAAGCTAGCTTGTCTATAACAAGTACCGTCAGAAACAACAAGAAAGTTTTTATCAAAAAAATATCTTGATTAAACAGCCATTTTTGTTCATCAAGCCGTATATCATTTTTTTTTATTAAAAGTTTTTGAGTTTTATACTAACTAGCGTTTTTGTATTACTTGATAAATTTAAAACGGTAATTACACGATTTCGTAAGTGATTATTTTATAATTAACTGTTTTACCACCTTTAGATACAATCATTGAAAATCAAGAGCAAAATAGTTTTATTTTTCAATTATAAAGAAAAAATTTTAAAAATAATTATTTGACTTTTTTAGCTGTTCCAAAGGTAAACAAAACATATCTAAATTTTTGATTATTTTGAGTAATATGCCACGAAAATATTATTTCTCTATTAATTAAATGCGTTAAATATGCAAATTAAAGCATGCATTTCGATTTTTTTTAAATTTTGTCTTGTTTAATTGTTAACCATTTTACTGTATTGTACAAGTGTCATATATGCAGCAGTTTATAGAATTTTGATAGCTGTAAGCAAAAAAATAAACCATTCATATCGATTATAATTCGATATTAAAATCACTTCGAATACTCAGATCAGCCAAGTATTTAATGGAATTGCATTTGAATCAAACTAAAAGAATATTTTCAAAATAAAAGGTGTCATCTTATTAGATAATAAATAAAATAATACAGTTAAGTGTAATTTTAGTAAAATTACCATATTATTTGAAACTGAAACTGGAATGAAGAGATGAATTTCCACAATGACTTAATTGCACTTATTGAAGCAGCATCAAATCTTTTTTTTTCCTCCTATATTTCCAACAATTTGAAACGATTTCTCTAAAACGTTTGATCTAGAGATTTCTTATTATATACAGATGTTACAACTTCGAATGTTAATTTAACAATTTATATTTTTCGCTGGTCGTTTTAAAACAAAAATCATATATTCGTTTACATCTGCCTTTTAGCTGTTTTATATTAGTTCATGTATAGTTATCTTTGATTTTTGTTTAAAAGGTTTAAAACATTACAATGCTCTACTGTACCGTATGAATGGCGCAGTATGGCCAAAAATGGCAATTGTGCCAAAAACACTCAAATAGACCAACTAACAATCCTTCAGATGTAAAATCTTCTTTCCGTATACTGCTTTTTCTATTGGTAGTTTGAGATGTTTCTCATATGAGAAATTATTTCATATCTGCAATTAGACTTTTAACGTTACATAAAAGATATTTCCTAAGAAAAAGCAAAAATTTCGTCCATTTTAATATGATAATTTTTTCTCATTTTATAAATTATATTTTTCAACTGTAAGAATCCCAAGGACATACACAAAACTCAAAAACTAAAATCTTCGACATTCGTTTCTTTAAATCTTTTTGATAGTTTTATCTTTTATTCTTGAAGACTAAGGAAATAAATAAATCTAGTCACAAATCAAATATATTTTTTCTTATTTCTAGTCTAAACAAAAACCAGATATCAAAAGATGTGACTTTTTTTCTTTTGTCTAGCAAATGGTTTTGGAAAGCAAAACGCTAAGAAATGCGTCTCCACTTTTTTCAACTAAGAAAATTCTGCGTGTAATCCGTTTGAACGAACTCCGGAGAGAAATAAGTACTTCCATTTTCGCAACAGGTTTATTGATTGAAAAGAAATCTTCCGGCTCAAAAACTTTTGAATTTTAAAACATCTTTATCTTTTCTCAATACTGATATCGAGAGATATTTTCGAAGTGTTTACAGATATAAATATTTTTCAACGTTTTCTTCAAAGTGTTTGCTTATTAAAAATGTGTGGTAAGAATTTAAAATCGATATTGACTTCAGTAAGCATATGAAAATAAAAATAAAAATTCATATTTTCTCAGTAAATCATAAGATAACTGTATTTATATTGAATTATAATAAAAATTCTGTATTAATATACATAATAGTAAATGAATGCATACATTATTGAATTAAATTTATACCTTATCATTCGAATCTCTGCCAATAATAAAAGAGAATGTGGCTTAAACCCTCTTGAGATTAAACTGTTACATCCACATGTACAAAATTTTACACATGATTTGCAAACTATTAACTCAGAATATCCTAAAAGGAACGATTAATTGAAATTTTTACTAATTAATAAACGAGAAAAATTTTGATAGATTTTTATCACAATTGATTAAACAATTATAGGACAAAATTTAACATTTTACAGTTTTGTAAACTTTTGAGAATTGTATTTGCAAAATGTCAACTCCGTTTCCAAAAATTTTTTATCTTTAAATTTTTTAATTAATAATTTTTTATTTTATTATAATATGATTTCATTGATGCTGTAAACATTTTACTTTGAAGTTTTCTTTCATTTTAGATGAAAAGATAAGCACAAAGGACTTTCTTCTAAATTCTGAGTAACTTTCTGAATAAAGATAGCTTTTAGCAAAAATTTTAAAATTTTGTTGCACTTACAAATAAAGTTTATACTAAAAAACTAAAAATGATTTTTAAAAAATTATAATTTTGTGGCACTTACAAGTAAAGTTTATCCTAACAAATTAAGAATGATAAAAAAAATATGATCATCTATTTTTAAAGAACACTGAATTTTTTTTGTAATATAGTTGAATACACTAAAATGAATTATCATGTTATATTGCTGTTACTTATGGAATTTTATAAGCCAGGTTGACAGAAAGCTGTCAGCGATTTAAGTCGAAATGAGCTTCTCGTGTTCGTTCTGCAGCACCAACTGAGGCCAAGAGTACGACTTAACCACTTTATCCTCCATATTCGCTTGCACAACCCTTTTTCACTGGTGGGGGGGCACATTCATGCAATTCACAGGTAGAACACAGAAAAACAAACATGCCCGAATCGGGACTCGAATCCGGGATGCCTGTTTTATTATTAATCAAGCTTTAATCACTTCCATTTTTAATTAAGGCTCAAATTTTACGTCTGATGGCAGTGAATTATGATCCATAAAAAAAGACATAAAAAAAAACTGTGTAATATAGAGGGTGATTAAGAAATAACAAGAGTCCTGCCGTGTGCTATGTACTGAGCGAAATGTAACAAAATTCGACCACCGTTCACATTAAAATATGCGGTTTCGATTTATAAGGGGAAAAAGAATAAGGGAAATTCTGGGGCTGCGATCGAAAACTTCATTATGTAACTTGTTTGTACGGGTACTTTGTGATACGATATCGAGGATAAAAAGAAGAGTTACTGGAATTTAAGTCATAGTGCAAGAATTCATTCATAAACGGTGTGACTACTTGAAAGCAACTTATTAGTCAAGCTGTTTTATCAGCGAGATGAAAATGCCGATGCTGCTCTTCGTAAATATTAGTGGTTAAAACAATTGCATAGCGAACCGATGACTATAGCTAACTTACAAAGAATGGGGGAGAGATTTGCAACAACAGGAAATCTTGGTGTGTAAGAATATTGAGGAGGATTTCTAGTTGTAGGGCTACATGAAGGCATGCAAGGTGTTGTGCATCATGTACATGCTCCTGACATTCTTATATTTTAAAAACAAATCATGTCACACGAATAAATAACGATATGCTGCGAGTCACTGTCGAAAGCCTCGTGTGCCGGCCGCAATTAACAACTGGAATTTCAAGCTAATGTCACCTTGAGCCAAATTTGTAACTTTATATAATAAACGTTTATCACTGGTATTTGTTGTGTTGTTGTTATTCGTGTATTTTTTAGTCAGTTATGTATTTCAGTTCACACAGTCAGTTATGTATTTTTTCCACACATTATGTGCTTGCAGAGGCAGGATTTCCTCTATCTGTTTAGTTTAGTTTAGTTTAGTTATATTAACGTCCCGTTTTAAAGCAACACGAGGGCTATTTTGGGACGGACCTCGTAATTTTGAACCACGGTCAGATGACGAGGACGACACCTGAAGTGGCACCCCCCTCTCCACACCACACCACACCAGCGGGAGGACTTTGGCCTGACAGATTTAACGTGCAAGAGACCCCCTCACACGACGGATCGTCGGTGGAATCGAGTCTCGAACCGGGAACCCTCCGGTTCCGAAGCCGAGACCTTACCACCAGGCCACCGCGGCCCCTTCCTCTATCGGAGTTATTTGGTACTCATTTTTTCCCTGATAAATCGTGACTGCGTGCTTTAATGTGTATGTTGACCAAATTTTTTATATATATTTCGTGCAGTACATAATACGCTACAGGGCTCCGAATACTTCCTGTTATTTCTTGACCACTCATGTATATCAAATTCAAATTTAAAAATACTTTGATTTAAAAGCCATTAGTATTAAATTACATAAAGTACTTGACTAAAAAACACTCGATTCCGGCTATCCAGCTACTCATCAAATTTGGTTAGAATTATATAAATTCATTCATAAAGCATTCAGTTATACAAAAAGAATGAATGTCTATACAATTCAACTAAATAAAAATTGAATTACTGCACAATTTAAATCAAAATCAATTACTAAGAGATAAATTTTACTTATGGTCATTTGAATATTTTTCAATACTTTTTACTTTTACTTACCTTTATAAATACTCATTCCTCACAATTTATTAAAAAAATCTATACCCAAGCTTTATTTTCTAAATCAAATATTAATCACATTTTAAAATGACTTTCTAGATATTGAAATAATGATTGTATACTATTCGTATATAATACTAATAAAATGATAAACTAAATTATATAAATTATTTCCTTCCACATTGACTTTTGTTTTGATAAGATATTCTTTTTATTTTAAGCTTCCACGATCTTTATTCTGTACAAAAATTATTCTGTTTGCATTTTATGTATATCAGACGAGTGCTGATACACATTTTGAAGCATTATTTTAGTTATATTTATTACTTTACCTCTTTTAAAACAATTTTCAATAAATTAATAATGCTGTTTTAGATAAGTAATAAGTCAGAAAAGGCTTTCTTCAAATAAATAGCGAACCAAACATTTTCTGGTAACATTTCGCTTTGCGAACTGTGACTTAATTCTCCTAAATTTACCACCAATAAAACAGCTAGTGCGATTTAAAATTTATCTCAAGTAAATAAAAGAATTATTATTATAACATATTTATTACAACAATAGATAGATAGACAGATAGAGATATATAAAGAGACGATTCAGCTAAAATCAAATTGGAACTAAACATTAATAAGCAATGAAATTGCTGTTATTTCACACACGATTGTACTCTCAGCTTTCACTCATAATTGCAATTTGTAGTACTGAGGGCGCCATCTCTTGGTAACATTCTAAAATAACTGAAAAAATCAAGCAAGGCAATCCAGAATTTAATAAAGAATAATATGCTTTCATAATTATTTGTATCGTAAATATGGTATACTTAACAAAAGCTGAAGTAAAAGTTTAATTAGGATTTTGTACTTTAATTTTGGGAATTTTAATTGAACTAAAAAGCGAAAATAATTTATAAATGATTAATCAAATTTGCTCTAAAAAGAGTAAATTTGAATTAACAACAATTTTGGGGGAATTGTCCTTTATTTTATTTTTTCCTAGTGTATAAATGCATGTTATTTATTAATTTGCATTAAATTTAATTTTATATTTATTAACCTTTTAAATATTAGGTTTATTTTACGACTGCTTCGAATTGTTCTTGATGTAGAAATGAAGAAATCATTCAACATACACTTTTTTCCATGGAAAAGTGACAGAAAATCCCGATACAACAAAATGATGCATCAATTACAATTACTAGATTTAGAAGAAAGATTTAAATCAGGATTAGCAAAAATTTGAAAAACAATGTGTCATTTTTAAATGTAAATGCTTTAGTACATTTTGTATATTCTCAATTTTGTTTTGGTTAGGAGTTTTTGATCGATTTACTCAATGGAGAAATACGCAGTAAGATGAAACCATTCCCTTAATATTTGTTATGTCTTATTAGGTGTGCAAATTGCTTGTACTCATTTTAAATATTTATTCATTCAATTAGGTTGCGTGATGTTTAAAATAATTCTCAGAACTTTCAGCATCTACCGGATATTTATTACGCATGCAACATCTATCAAGTCAGTACAGTAACTGCAAGTGATTCTTCAAAAACCCACATTTTTACAAGTTGGTTTACAGTTAACATTGACACACAGTTAAAAAGATATAAAAATAAAAATACAAAAACAGATATATAAATTACGAAAATCATTATAAAAATTAATAATAATTAATTACTTTTAAATAAAATAAATGACTTATTTTTTCACTTTAACAAATATAATTTATTTAATTTTTTATGACCATGTCAAACATGATTCAACTGATTTCCTGAAAGCAGCTTAATAATTGCAGCCATCTAGTGGCCAAAATAACAATTACTGTTGTCCTAACAGTCTTCATTTTAAATCTTTCAATTTTTCCATTGAATCATTTCACAATTACTGCTGTTCTTTTCCATTATGGCTATGTTCGGTTATTTAAACTAGAAATTTGGGTAATAATAGTTCATATCATTAGTTAAAATGGTCTAATTTTCGTCTCATCCCTATTTCGGCAAAATCAGAGCCTCTTAATTCTTGCAGAAAAGTGCAGAGAATTCCTTTATCTGAGAATTTATATCAATTGAAACTGACTGTTTTCTGTCCAAAGAGGGAATTATTGCGCGAAGTTTTTGAAAATAGTAATGTAAATGAAGTAAAAAAAATTAGTAGAAAATGGCGTCATAATGCTGTATAATGATTCGCTGTTGCTTGTTATTTTGCTGTAAAACAAGCATGAACTGTTTGAATTGAATTATTTTTTTCTGAATAGCTCTAGAATTAATTGATTTGAATTGAATTTTCAGAAGTTATTAAAGTTTTGCAAAAGTTATTGAATTTTTCAAAAATTATAATTTTTCTGGATAATCTTTTTTTTAATATTTGATTTTTTCCCATAATAATACTCTGGACAGCATGATTTCTGGGAACATTTTAGGTTTATTTTATACTAAATATTCGGGAAATTAGAATCATGAATTTAAAGAAATCGCAAATAAACGTAGAGCATATTGTTTTCTTTGATAAAGAAACAGTAGCTGAAAGATCTCCAGTCTGTGTCAAATACTCATAGAGTCAGTGTTCCAATTTTCTTTAGAAGCAAATCTATTTAAGAGATATGAAGTGATTAAATGCGATTGGAAAGCAAAATTATCTTCGGCAAGATTAGAAAAGTGACAGATTAGCCCGTCATCTCACTTATATACTAACGGTTTAGTGATAAAATAATGTATCAGAATCAACTGGAAGTCCGATCATTATAAAATTTGCATTGCAAATATATGAAATGTAAAATCATTTATTTTAAGTTCTCGCTGATATCATTAGATGAAATCAATTTCGCTTAATTCTTTATGTTGTATACAAATAACTATTATCAAATTATTAAATACTAATACTATTGGAAGCGACCTTTTATATTTTTTTATCTGAGCCTTCTAGGTCGTTGTCGCCTTAAATATTAATTTTTTTTTAATCATTGAAGTAATTTTTTTATTTATTTTACTACTTATTTGATCAAGTAAAAAAAAATCTATAATAGTTCACTCAGCTATTTTTTTATCTTGTGAAGATTATTAACTTTTAATTAATCAGACAAATAATTAATATCAGGAATAACATCCTCAAATATAACTTTTAACATCCATCCCTATTTTAAAAAAGGGTCATTAGCAAAAAAACGCCTTATTATTATTCAGAGGAACAAAAAATAGCTTAAAAACAAACAGTTTTTAATTAATATTTGTCTCGTTTTGTTCATTATTTTCTGATAGTCGAAATCGATCTCACCGCCTTTTAATTTTTATTATATTTTTATTTATTGTGTGTTATTAAGATATTGTCTACATAAATACAGACAACGTTATAGACACACTTTGTAAAAGCTTTTTTTACCTTTCAAAAAATTCACGTTTTTTTTTTAACAAACAATGTTTCTCCTTTTTATTGTTATTATTATTTCCTTATAAACTGTTTCAATGATTTTTGCACTATTTCAAAGTTTTCATTAATTTTATGAAAGTAATTATTATAATTTTCAGAGATGTATAAATTACATAAATATTCTATAGCGCTCATTAGATTTGATTAAGTAAACTGTAACCACCCTTATATTTTAATTTCATAAAAAATGGGGGATTATATTAATTAAAATTATATTTCAATTAAAACTTTAAATTGTAAAGAAGCCAAGATAAAAATAGCGATACATATAATGCATTGATCAAAAGGGAGCTAGGCTTCTAAAATAGCATAAGTAGTACGACTTGTAAAATTTAAAGCTTAGAAATTATTTTATGAAAAAGGAGTTAAGAAATCTAAATTAACCGCCTCATCAGCAAAATCTGCTGTTATTTATGCGTATATATATAAATAAGGAAAGAAATTTCATATTTTTGCCCATTTGTGGCTACGTATTATAAAATTAAGCAAAAAAGGTAAAGAAAAATTCTAAATGGAATTATTTTTAAACATGTATAAAAAATGTGTTATAGCATGTAACACCTATTCACTTTCGTGATTTGACCTTATCCTTATGCTATTATAATCAAGTGGTGGAAACATCCATAGAATTTGATCTTAGTTCAGAGGTCATCGTTCTTTAATCCTGGTCTAAATTATGATCTGTGAATGACTGAATGCAATGTGAGAATGAAGTCCGTCCCATAAAAAGGGCTGTGACGCATGAGTAGCTAACTCATGCCCTTGACCCTAGATGGCGCTACTAAAAAACAAAAAACGCAAGCAATTCGGGCTAAATCGCAATGGCTCCTTAGTCAATGGGCTTGTAAATGACAAGTGCCATTAGAAGCAACAACAACTTCCGTATAGAAGAACTGTAAACAATGATGCTGTTAGTAAAAGACAAACGTGATGATCCAATGATATCACAGCCATTAAAACCAAAATTTGCTTCACTATTTTGATGGATACGCCCTTTGTACGTCTCTCAATGGTACCTGAGGTTATTTTATCTATTTTTGCTTGTCTGTTAATAGTTATGTACACATTTTGCACACACGCCGTTATTGGTATGTGCAATTCGCTGATCTGGATCATTAAATACTGGTGGTAAGTAATCTTCGCTTATTCTTGGCACTGTGGGTCTAGGGATTCCCTGACAAATTCCTAAATAGCAGAGAAATGAATTCTTATATTTCAATTTTTTGACAACATGTTTGGCTGAAATAATTGGATAAAAAAATTGCAAACGATATTTCAATTATTGTTATGCATAAAAATTAATTTTTTTTATTCTATATTTTTAAAATTCGTCTAATCATGAAATTTTTAAAAAAAGCTCTGAACCTTCTTAAGTAAAGTTTAACCTTCCAAGGAAACAGCAAAATTTATACGCCGGTGATGCATACCAAAGAATACAAATAACTTTATTTAATCTTCCAAGGGTTGATTTTTTTATACTCTCGTACACAAACTGTTCATAAGATTCATTCGACATAAATTTAATTTCTTTATTATTCATTAATGTAATTTAATTCTAAAATTATTTAGAATCTTATTCAAATGCCTTGCTTTAGAATTTATATTTTATAATTAACTTTGCTCAGAAAAAAAATAATTTTTTATGTTTATTATAGTGTTGAAATGATAACTGTTTCAGTAATAATTAAATTATTATGAAAGGTTCATTATAATATTCCTTGTTTCAGTACTTATGATTAAATTTTGAATCATACATTAAAATTGTATTAAAAAATCATGCCAAATATTCTTATATATTAAATATTGCATTATGCAAAGTCTTTTTTTATCGATTACAGCTTTTTTAAAATTAAAGTATGAGAAATTAAATGAAATTTCATTAATTAATGGGAAAATCAATTGCAACAAATTATTTTACAATCTTGCTGCTCTCGAATTAATTTGCAAATTGTCCCAAACGATTTTTAAAAATCACAAAAATCATTTTCATCATTAAGCTCTTTTGTTTATGTCAAAATTGATAAAGTAGAACCAATCTGTAATGAAACAGAACTCTGTTAACTATGGTAGAATGTTATAGGTAGAATATGTAGACTGTTCTCTTCTCCAGAGAAATTTAATCTTTGTTCACTGATAAAAGTTAACAATTTTTATGCACTAATAATAGTCTATTTTCTTACATGTATACGAGGAGTGATCCAAAAATATTTAAAAACAGCAGTATTTAGAAAATAGAAATTGTGGATGGGAATATTGTTTCCCAGGATGGTTAGTTTTTTAGATTGGCAATACAAAGAGTTTCAGGTCTAAAAGACTAAAAACCTAGCGAGGAGATCGTGTTAGTACCGAGACCTGAAACAGCGACAGTAATGGTAAGACGTCTAGAGAAATGGTCTCGTTCAGAAGCCTGTAATAAACTACTCCACAGGTCTTGGGAATCTGTAGAGAAGTGGCTGCCACATATGTCTCTAAAGGCCTTATCACACGGTGAAATTTCGTCAGAACTTTTCCGTATCTACCCTCAAAAACCGGTCAAACGAGTTTCACAATCGACAACTTTTTCTAACCAACTCGAAAATGTTGTCGGAAATATTGTCCTCAAACGAAATTCAACCAATCATGTGAAACTTTGAAGTGACGTCACACAAGTGAAGTCACTTTCTTTTTCGTTTGCTGACGGAAAGTGCCGAAGATATTTTGCCGTGTGATAAGGCCTTTAAATGCCATTTGTATTCTGTACCTAATGTTAATAAAGCATTTTTCCTTTGCCTTGTAAACTTTTTTTGAGTCATCCCTCATACAGGGTGGCCCAGAAAACACTTTACATTTTGAAAATTAAATAACTTTTTTTCTATTAATATATTTCTTTTTCTCTTTTCAGAATTAAAAAATATAATCCCTGGAAATTTTTGGCATGGATAAGTTTACAAACGAACAACGAGTGAAGATAATTGAATTTTACTTTGAAAATGGACGGTCAATTGTTGCAACGCAAAGATCGTATATGCGCCATTTTAATGTTCGACATCCCCCTAGTAGGCCTGCAGTAAGGAACTTAGTGACGCGTTTTCAACAGCATGGCTCTGTAAGTTTTGAAAATTTTGAAAATTAAATAACTTTTTCTTAAATGACTGTATTGACTCCGTTGCAACAATTGACCGTCCATTTTCAAAGTAAAGTTCAATTATCTTCACTCGTTGTTCTGTTGTAAACTTATCCATGCCAAAAATTTCCAGGGATTATATTTTTTAATTCTGAAAAGAGAAAAAGAAATATATTAATAGAAAAAAAGTTATTTAATTTTCAAAATGTAAAGTGACTTCTGGACCACCCTGTACTTACCAACCAAACATAACTTTTTTCTATTTTGTTATCTATTTTTTTCTATTTGTATTCAGTTAAAAAAGTTATTTGATGGTAGTGAAATATTGCTTAAAACAATCATTTTCGGGATTCAAAATTAAAAGAAAATATATTAAATAATTTGAATATCAATAGTTAAGGAATTTCAGCTTTATTTGTATTGATTAAGTATTGTCGTTCTAACTGGAGTATTCTCTGCATTCTAATCCCGATTTCTTTTACTTCTTCCTATTTCTTTTTACCTGAATTCTGATTCTAATTTCTTTGTACTTTGATTCCCTACATAATAAGCACGTTAAACATAAACAGCTGGATTAAATTTCCATTCATTCAACAGAATATATACGAACCAGAGAGTGTTTTAATTATTTGGAGCACAAACAATTTGATTTGATAATCTCTTTAGAATTGTTTCGTACAAATAATTGTATAAAGAAAATTTACCATTAAGTTAGCAATCAAGGATCTTTTTATCTTCTTTTGCATATTATGAGTTTTCAAGTGTCAAAGTTTTAATTAAAGATTGAAGACTAATGTCTGAAATGTAAGCCGGAATGATTAAACCCTTGATATTTAAATAAAAAAATAATCACAATTAGAAATCACGTGATCCTTTATTGTAGAGATAATTTTAATGTAATTGGAAGCCAAATTTGAAAGAGAAAATCTATTCAATAATTTGAATCTCAATAGTTTAGGAATTTCAGCTTTATTAATATTGATAAAGTATTGTTATTCTAATTGGAGTATTTCTTGTTTTCTAATCCTGGTTATTCTAATTAGTTTTCTTTTTACTTCCATTATTAAAGTGAGAAGACTTTATTCAGTATAATGGATAAGAAATCAGGCAGTATTTTAATTACTAGAGCAAACAAACTCGATGGGATAATCTCTTGAGAATACTTTTGTAATAACATCCGTATAATGAGCATTTTTTTTCCTGGTGCAATTAATTATTTTTTTTTATTTTCTCGTTTAACAGATGTTAATTCTTAGGTGCTAAAGTTTGAATTAAAGATTTGAGATTTGAATTTTAAATTTTTCTTATTTGAAAGGAAAAAAAATAATTTCAATAGCAGAGAAAAACTCGGATAGAAAAACAGTTCAGTGTTTTAGGAATAATTTTAATGCAATCAGAAATTTAGAGAATTTAAATTCTGATATTTCTTTAATAAAAAAAAATAAATACCTTTTTCAGTATAAAATGACCATCAAAAATTTGAAAAAAATTAATTTATATCTTTGATTTTGTCAGTTGAATGTAATTTCAGTAATATTTTATTTTCTGATGCACAAATAAATTATGGAAAGTAAATAAAGTAATTTTTAAAAGAAATTAAAATTGATTAATTGGATTGCATTTTATTATTGGAAAATGAAATCAGGTATAAAATTTTTATATTTTTGCTTTTTTTAAGTTTATTTATACAGGTGTCCTTCCTGAAAAATTGAAACATCACCCAAGTATGTTTAACTTTTTGAGTGACATAAGCGTTTTAAATGATATTTAACGTTTTCACAAATCACTTTTGTCTGCTCACTTTAAAATTTTTAACCACACTCAATAATTCGATTCATTTTTAATTTTTTTTTCAAAATGTCGTTCTTTTATTTCTTTCTAACGTTTATAAATGTTAGACATAAAATGTTTTATCTCCATGTTTTATGAATTTTTACAAAGGTTTTGAAATTTAAACATTAATGAAGACTACTCTATAATTTGTTTGGTGCAGTATGGCCAGACATGGCTCTTGCGCCATAAAACTCCAAAGAACCAATCATCCTGAAAAATTGCACTTTTAATTGAAAAAAAAGTTATAATTAAGTTCTGAATGGAAGAGCGAGCAATCCAGTATAGTAGTCAGAACGATTTGAATGACTCCTGAGTTTCGGGTCTTGGTTCTAATCGCGCTCTTTTGTTTTATTTTTTTTATATATATATTTTGTGTTTAATATTTTTATTTTTCAAATCTATCTATATGAGTGTTTTTCCTGAAAAACTAGATTTTACGCTCACAGAGAATTTTTTTATATCTATTAGAGCCTTTTTATATCTGCTCTCAGGCAGACAATTATATGCAAAAATATAAGCAATCATCAAGTAAAATCAATACTAAAATAGAGCAGATTGTTTCAAATATCATGTTAAACTAAATGCATTCGCGCTTTTTTGTTTAAATAGTTCATTTATATAAGAATAAGAATGAGAAGGAAAAATACTCATATGCAATCAGAATGTAATTCTAATGTAATTTTGTTCCAAAAAAAAAACTGCTTAACTAAGCTCGGTTTCCCTAACACTTTTGTGAAACACTAAACACATCATAATATTTCAGTGTAAGATAAACTTCTCTTTGGATATTTCCTTTGAAATTTTCATTAATAATTATAGTAATATTTCCCAATTAACGACGCAAATATCGAAATACAATCTGAGATTCTGAAATGTCTTGAAAATATAATTTCAATACAATACGAAAGTTTGAATATAACTTGATTTTGCAAATAATCTAACTAAGAAATTTTGAATATTTGAATATATATCGAATAACTGATTTTCTCCACAAATTTCTACTTTTTCTATAAAAAAAAAGGTTAATGAATAAAAAATGAATTTGCTGTTATGGACTACAAAAAATAATTGATCTAGAAAAAACATTTTATAAAGGTAATAAATTCTTTATCATAGATATTATATATCTGTTATTATATTTGTCCGTTAACAACCCAAATTATAAAAGATCATTGAATATATGATAGCAAATAATACTTTTATATCAGAAAACAATTTATATATTTTGTGAAATCAAACGTTAAAAATATTTTTTCTATCTACTATGCATCTATTTTTTTTTTTCAATTCCCGAAATGACCTTTAATGAATTTTAATTATGAGCCTGTTCGAAATTAACTTCTTAAATTACTAATTTAAAGTTAATTAGTTCTTAATTAACTAATTTAATACCAACTACTACTAATATTTCATATATCTTCACAGTTTACTTGCGACACTAGTACACAAATAAACATGATTAAAAATTTAAAAAACAGATAAAATATTCTTCTAGAATATTCCCATCAAGAACAGGTGTAATTAACTAAAAAATTATTTTTCCCATTTAAACAAAACATTGGAAACCCTTCTGTTTTTTTTTGTTGTTGTTGTTTTTTTGTTTGTTTTTTTGTTTTCACAGGGACAGATGTTATTTCTGTGACATTAGCCAAACAACAAATTATCTTAATATTGAAGTGCTCCGAATAATTTTAAAGTTTAAACATATTTCTGGAAAAAAAATAGTTGCTAAATAAAACAGAATGAGAAATTATTTTTCAATAATCCCTAATGTAACATATAAAAATGAATTCTTGTTTGTTCGTATTTTCTGCGCTGCCATATCATTCAACCGATTGCGATAACATTTTGTCAACTTATTGCTTGCAGTTTCGCATAGGTTATAGTATAGTACAATCATTATACTGTAAGTCCAAAAAATAGAAGAAATATTATTTGTACTTTTCCTTTATATACCGTTCAATTTTATTTAATGCAATTATTGTCGACAAGAAAATAAAAACCTTTATTTCCATCATTCTAAATTAAACAACTCTTTTTAAATTCCAAAAGATATTTTAAAAATTCTTTCTTCTGTGTCATAACGTATCGAGTACCAGCTAGTTTTATATAAAAAAATATTTAACTACTTATCAGTATCAGAAAATGTATAAATTAATAATTATTTTATGATTCTGTAAAAGATTACAAAAAAGAAATAATTCTTCACTTTAAGAACAAAAACACTAAACCAAATATGAAGGAATAGTTAACTGTCCCTTTAAATGAATAATTTTTTACATACTTTATTTACTGATAAGTGTTTGAAATATTTGCTTTAAAAATAAATAAGTAGTTGAAAATTTATTTACTCGTTGAAGAATGTGAGATCATTAATCTTTTTGTGCATGTAACATCAAATATCAAAAACTGTTTTATGTTATATAACAATTAAATTTAAATTTAAATGATTAATAAGCAGTCAAAAACAAATTATAATTTAATTAATCAATTTGCTTTTAAAACAATTAAATTAACATTTAAAGAATGCTAATTTAAATTCCGTTTACCCTGAATTTCATCAATTTCAAAAAAATCCGTCATAAGAAAATTTTATGGTATTCTAAAATGCAAAATTAATCACTCGTCTGGGACAAAACGTTTAGCAACAACTCAAAATGATTTATTTCCCACAGTGAGAAAAATATGTTATTCCCTTGATGAGAGAAAAAGAATTTAGGAGAAAATATACTTTTGCTTGTTTCAAAAAAAAATAAAAAATAAAATAAAAAATTCCACAGTGTGAAAGAATTTCGAGATAAATGCCCTCCGTAAATCTTCCTCCCAGGAATCTTTAATTATCCTCTGGAATACCCATTAGGGTATAAAGTAGTAGTAGAAGAAGAAAATAACACAAGCCAAATTTGCTCTTCTAGCGCTTCGAAGAGCTCATAAAATTATTCAAGGCTTGAAACAAATTTAATAGAAGATGTGGAGTTTAAACGTTTTTGACATTTATTCACGAGAAATCTTTTGAAAATGATTTATTTTTAGAATTCTTTTTCAGTTTCAAATATAGATATAGATATATATATGTTACCATTAAAGTGAAAGTCTGTTATTTCATAGAATTACCAGGTATTCATAACTAGATACGTCAATTTAAATAGATAAAATTATTGGATTATTGTATTATTTATACATAGACCAGTGAAGTTCATATTATATCTTAATATATAACAAATGTAGTTATCGTGTTTCTACGTTTCTGAAAATACAAACTAAATGACACACAGCCTGTACAATCTGTTTGACTCAAAATTTGACAAGTGCCTGCACTATAGTTGTTACATCTGTGTACCTAATTTTATCAATCTAACTCAGGAGACGGTAACCTTTTCAAACGGAAGAACAAAAATCAACAAAATGATTTTTGATTTAAACAGCTTTTAATAAGAAAAAATCGTTATTCCTCTAAAAACACAAATATAGATAGTTACATCAATGGGAACATTAGCTTTGCATACCTTTTGAAAATTTGATTGAATCTGACCTATTAAATTATTTGATTAAATCTGTTATTTTAAGTTTCCAGCACAGCTCTAGAATATTATTTGTTGGTTTCTAAATTTACTTTTTATTACATTCGATCAAGAGAACGCTTGCTCACTCGATTATGTTAACCACAAGATCGCCAGCAATTCATATGCTGACATCTTCACCACACTGTAGCATTCTGGAGACAATACCATTCATCGAATATGAGGTCCACAACTTGAGGAGTTTCTTTTAGAGCAGTGCACTGTACTGCGCCATGTGAATGCATTTCTGAACCTCTAACTTGTTATTGAATTCTGTGAAAACCAAAGACTCCACAAGTCTTTGGTTTTCAAATTAAAGGTAGCTGTTTGAATAAGACAGAAATTAAATGCAAAAGGTTGAATGCAGAGAGCCGCAGAGTGTCATCGCTAAGAACAAAACAATAGCTTAAATTTATCACACTGGAGCCCTGTTAAGTGTAGCGATTTGTAATTAACGATTGTTTAATTTGAAGCTATTGAGAAAATAGGGCACATCCAAAACATTTTTTTCTAACTTTTAAGGGTTTTCATAGTTGGTTATTAATTTTTCGTATGGAACTGAAGGGACGCAACTTAACATTAAAAGAGTGGCAGGTTGCCGACCTCTGTTATAACTCTCTTCGTTTTCGTAATTATTGTGTTAACTTACATTCAAACAGCCAGACAGACAGACTTCCTCTAAACGGAAACTATTCAAAAGTTGACACAAATCTAGAGATTTGGTGTAAAGACCGTATACCAAATTTCATCCGTCTGTTTCATATCGGTTTTGAGTTATCTTCGTCACTAACAGATGAATAATTTCCAAAAATGTGTTTTCGAACTCACAGAGGTCTAAAGCCTGGAAAATCGTCAAAATCTGAAGTTCGAATTTTTTGACAATCAATATACTTTCTCTACATTATATACACTAGAAAAAAAATGTTAAAAAACACAATATCAAAGTCATTATCGAAGTAAAACAGATTAAATAAATTTAAATTTATATTAACATACCCTTACTTAACACCTCCTATAAACTACCATCCTCATTTTGAAGTCAGAAGGAAAACGATGTTTATCAAAATGAGGCATGTTGGAAACTAACTTGTTTGGTAAAGTACATCCTAAAATCCAATTAAATAGTTACCTTTCGAAACCATTTAGAGAGAGGACGTCACGTTTTAAATGTTGACCCATTAATTAAATCTAGGTAACTCGAGCCCAGACAAAGGACGCGCACCAACGCTTCAGTGTGTCCTCTTCAACGCGATATAATCAGGAATATTTCAATTAAATTGTAATAAATGAGATTGGGCGCTCCATCGTTGAACAGATCCTGATTTCAGGAAAGGACGTTTTCTTTCCCCCTTACTTGCCGCCGCTTCGCTATTAGTGTTGTTTGCATCTCATTAATCAATGCTTGAAGAGACTGGCGGAAGACGATTAACGTCGTTTCATCAATTAAGGATGCGATTTTGAATACTGTATAATAGAAGCTTACAATTAATAAACGTGCATAAGTGAATTGAAGCTATTGCTTGATGGTTCAGACTATTAAATAAAGTATTTGAAAGTAACATATCCCATTCTACCTTTTATAATTTATGATAATTTCTTTATATTAAGAGTAATTTTATAACTTTAAATGGCTAATTTTTGTATCTATATAAAGTTTTTTCGTGTATTATTTTTTATCTTTGGTCCTTTTAAATATATTTTATAAATAAATTTAAATTCTTATATAAATATATTTTTAAATATTTCTATATTCTGAAACCTTTTTTTTTTTAAGTTTAAAGGCAAAAACCGCTACATTATCTTCTTGATTTTTTTACAACTGTGACAATTGAATAACCATTGATAAGTAGTAATAAATAAGATTGAAGTACCTTCATAAAAAATGAATAGTCAGCTACCACAAATGTGTCTTGCAAAACTAAAATATTAATCCATGAACGGAGCTATACGTTTCTCTAATAGAAAGGGGGGGGGGGAAATTTCAAGAATAATTTTTAATTTGTTCAATAAATTATAAGTAAATTAAAAACTTGCTAATACATGGAGGAGATCGAATATACCCTGGCTCCCAAAATTGAGTATACGCATACTCTTTCTTCTTTAAATTTATTCTTTCTGATCTTCATATTTTTAATTACGGCTAATATTTATAAGATAGACAAAATATGCATTAAAAAAATATTAGACTAAATACAAAACGTAGGAATCAATAATATTTTTATTACGGTAATTTTTATGTCAAAGTTACAAATTCCAAAGTCACAAAATTGAGTATACTTCTTGCAAAATCTATCAATAAAAACAGAAAAAGAAAAATTAATATTTTTTTTTCATATCCTTTTGCATTTAGAACAGCATGTAAACGGTGTGATATTGAGTTGACAAGAATTTGAGTTGTTTCGCTGGGTATTTTCAACTATTCTTCATGCAAAACTCTTTTTAGGTGTTCCTTGTTTCTAATATCGTGTTTTTGATCTGATTTTCCTAATTGTACTCACAAATTTTCAATCACATTGAGATCTGGAGATTGAGGAGGCGTGTGCAATTGCATTTTACAATTAAACAGCACCCAAAACTTAACTATTTTAGCAGTGTGTTTCGAGTCAGTATCTTGTTGAAACAAAAAACTTTACCTTAAACCTAAATTCTGGGCATTTTGTTTTAAACTGTTCTTCAATGTATCAAAATATGTAACTTTTTCCATGATTCCTTCAATGAAAACTAAATTTACCACTCCTTTTGCAGACATACAGCCCCATACAACAAATGAATCACCTTCATGCTTGACAAAAGGATTGGTATTTTTAAGAAGTTCAGAATTGGGCATTCTCCAAACATAATGTCGAACATCATTACCAAAAATATCGAACTTACTTTTGTTAGTTAATATTACTTGATTCCAGAAGTCAGTAGGTTTTGAAATATGTCTTTTAGCAAATAAAATTATTTTCTCTCGATTTACTTTGAAAATGAATGGTTTTGTTCTGGCTACGCGAACATTATAATTTGGTTTTCGGATTACTCTTCGAATCGTTTCTGCAGAAACACAATTTCCAATTGTTCTAGAAGTAGATGTCCCAATTTTTATGGCATCTGACGATTGTTAGCTACCTCTAGAATAACTCTACTCTTGATAGTGAAATTGAGGATTACTTTTCTTCCTCTTCCAGGTTTATTATCAATTTGTCTAGATATTTTATACTTCTAGATAATTCTTTGAACGCCTCTGTGACTGCGTTGAATTTCGTTTTCAATTTCTCGAAGAAATTGTTTATCTTCAGACAATCTCATAACAAGTATCCAAATTTCAACTTTTGTTCATTTCTGGGGCACATTGTGACAACTAAAATGTTTGTTTTTGCTTGGTCAATGGTTGCCAATTAAAATTACAAAACTATTTCACTTATTCTTATGAAAATAAATAGTGATAGTCAAGGCGCATATTTTACAAAGTTATACTCAATTTTGCGACCTTGGAATTTGTAAATTTGACATACAAATTACTGTATTAAAAATATTATTGATTCATCCGTTTTGTATTTTTGCCTAATACTTTTGTAAATGTATATTTTGTTGTTCTTATAAATATTATCCATAAATAGGAATGTTAAAATCAAAAGAATAAAATTAAAGAAAGAGTATGGTGTGTACTTAATTTTGGGAGCCACTGTATGTCTTCTAATCTTCATTATCAAAGTGACCATAAGTCAAGGATAAATATTCTGCGCTAAAATATGCTCAATGATAATATGCCTAAACTGTTTGTGTTTAACCTATCAAAATTGCGACTAATTTTGAATTAAAAATCCAATTAATTTTTTTAAACTCTTTCTTATTATTTATATACTGTGCAGGAGGTAACTCTCGAAAAACTGATAATTCTGTCCAGATTCATTACTCTTGAGCTTTTCATAAGATTTTTAATCGTGTCTAATCCCAATGTTTAGATAATATGACAGCCCATCAATTTAAAATTTAAAAGCCTTCGTTGTTTTAAGATTTAAAGATAGTTATTCTTTTTCATAAATGGATTTATGTTGTTGAGCGATCATTTACTGTTGATTATGTTGTTTATCGATCATTTACTGTTGATTATGTTGTTGATCAATCATTTAAAAAAATAAGAAGTACTGCATATGCTTCCAAACCCATATTTTCTCAAATGAAGACACTAATATCAACAACAATATGTATCGGCAGTTTTTCAAAAACAAATTTTAAGACTTTATAAAACAAGTTTAATGATGCTTAAAAAATGAGATTACTCTTATATTTTTCTTTGAAGATTAGTTATCGAGAAACAAGATGTTTTTTGTTTTTTTTAGTAACAAAAAAATCAGTGTTGACTGTTGATTTAGCTTTTTTGTAATCTTATAAAAGTATTTAATTGCCAGTCAATTAAGTATGAAAAATAAACAACCTTTATCATTTTTCTTACACGTAGGCACATGAAGTAAAATCTGTCTTGACATGTTTTGTTTCATACAAAAAAAAATGTCTGTTAAAAATATGCACCTTTAATTAAGATTTAACTTGTTTTAATATTTTTTTTTCTTTTATGAGTAAGTAATTTTTCTTGTTAAAAAATCTTTTTTATCGAAAAAAATATCAGAAATATATTTCAGGAATAAGAAATATTAACAAAATTTACATTGCCTTTAATACCCATAAGAGTTATTTATAATAAATTTTTATGATATTTATTATAATTAGTTTTTATAAGAAAATAATAGCTGGAATAAATTTTAACTAAAGAGCTACAGTTTTTGTTCATTTTTTGCAAAGAAAAGCCCTCCTTAGATTTGGGTTTAATAACTCAAAATTTTGTTAGAATAAATTCCGTTTTTTTCAAAAATTAAATCTTTGCAACTGTGGAAAAAAATTGAAATATCAATTTGCTTTTTGAAGAAAAAAAAACGCAATTTTAGATTTCGGTCAAATATGAATGCTTTGTTAGAATATATTTCAAATTTTTTAAACAGAAAACTCAGCAACATCTTCAAAAAAATTAATAAATACCAATCTGCTATTTTAAGCAAAAACTGAGCAGCATTATATTTTGGATGAAATAAATGTTTTATTAATATAAATCCTAATTCTTAAAACAATCTGCAACATCTGCATTTTTTTTAGATATTAAACTATTCTGTTAAGCCTCTGATAGTCTCTTGATTGTTTCAAAGCTGTTGAGACAGGTACATGATTTAAATTAAGACAATGCGTAAGAATTCAAAGAATGTATTATTAGGAAATCAAGTTGTAACTTTAGTAACAATAAATCATAAAATGTGACAACCATCTGCATCATTTTATGACTTTATTTTAATTAGTTGTTTACTCTAATGACTCTATTTTAATAGTTGAAATTATTTCTGAATGGACAATCTTTATATGTTAAGCAAACAATATATTTAACTTATTTGGTTTATTTTAAAAAAACAATGCTTGAGTTAGGCAATAACACTGTGATTTCCAGGGGAAATTCTACAACAGCAGACGATAGATAAATCAAAAGCTATACAGCGGAAGCCGACTCAAAAATAAAACTACATTAGCAGATGATAGATAATGGAAAAACTATACCGTGAACTATATACCCACACCAAACATGCAAAAGTACTGAACACAAATAGGCGGTGAAAATATGCAGTTTCAAGTCCCTATGCATTTTAGAGTTCCTACCAATTAGGAGTGGGGGGGGGGGATTTTCGCAAATGGGCTCGGAACTTGTACCTAACATAATTGTTTTTTCCATATCAATTTTCTGCCTAAGATTACTGCTAAATATTTTACTTCCTGAGACCACGAGATGATATTATTTTTCAAGGAGAGTTGGGGAAATCAGGTTGTATCGGGGACTTTGAAACATTATCTCTTCAATTTCGAAGGCATTGATTTCTATTTTTAATTGCAGAAATCAGTCATCCAGTTTGTATAAATGTCTATTAAGTGCGACGTGAATATACTTAGGGGTTTTGTTTTTGGCCAGTATCGTTGTATCGTCTGCATACGAGCATAACATGGTGTTAAATTGCTTGGACATATCATTAATGTAGAACGAGAATAACAGTTCTAATTTAGAGTCCTGTGGCACTCCTAATGTTATGTTTTTAATGTCAGAAAGTTCGAGTTTTACCCTAACTTGGAATGATCGGTCGGATAGGTAAGACTCCAGTATTCGTATCAGATAGCCTGGATTGTGATACTCAATCAACTTGAAAATGTACCCTTATATCCAAGCGCGATCGTATGCCTTTTGGATGTCAAGGAAGACGGCTCTTGTTTTTTGTTTATTAGCAAATCCTTCAATGGTGTATTCGACTACACTGAAAAGTTGGTGTGTCGTCGAGAGGTTCTTTCTGAACCCAAATTACTCAGGACATAGGATGTTGTTATTCGTTAGATGTTTGTTGAGTGAGATTGGTCGGTAGCGAAAATTTGTGGGGTCCTTTCCTGGCTTGTAAATAGGAACCACCGTTGCTGTCTTCCATCTGATTAGGAAGTGACCTACCTCCAATATTCTTTGAATTAGTGATGTGAAAAGAAGTATTACGTTGAGGGGGAGTTTTTTTTAACTTTCAACAATATTTTATACTCTGGGACCTTATTATTTGTAACTCTTTTGATTTCAGTTAAGATTTCAGATGGTTGTATCGGTTCTATTGCTTTGACTGTGTCAGCTGGTGGCGCCATCTGCATGTTGTGAAAGTTACAAATAATTTCACCGACTCTGGATTTTGTTTCGTCGTGAGTTTGGTCGTTTAAATTAAATTGGGTCTCCAGACTTTAAGCCAGGCAGTTTGCTTTTTCCAGGTCGGTGCACGCTATACTGGCCGGACCTTTAAGGGTCGGAATGTTGTATGATTTCTTTTTAAACGGTTACACAAAGTCCCAGATATCACTGTACTCGTTGTTTAAGTTGATTAATTTGTTAGATAGCTCTTCTCTTTTGGGTTTTTTTCGTCTAATTTATTAATTTGTTTATTTAGGCTCTTTAGTTGATTTTTAAGAATTAAGTTTCTATTGATCGGTACAGCTTTCTTAATTTATTTCTCTCTCAGTGTTGAGGGTTCTGACATGGGAATCAATATAATATTGCCTAGGTTTAATGGTGGTGGAGTTTTTCAATCTAGCCAGGATGATTTTATTTTCTATTTCTTCAGCAAGGCTGTCAATGTCTATCTGGGTTTTAGATTTTTAATGTTAAAAGTTGTATGGATTAAGTCACTTTTGAGTTTTGCAGAATTAGTTTTATATTTAGATATTTGCTCCTGGAGGGTATATTTAAAATAAAAATTTAGAGCGACTGGGTTGTGGCCAGAGCTCATTTCGGGTAAAACTTTAATTTCATAAGGGTAGAAGTTTTTTTAACTATTGTAATGTCTATTGTGAAGGCTGAGTCACTACCATAACGCGTTGGATCTTTCAGGTGTAACATTTCTAAACTTGCGTTATTCAAGAAGTGTATTAAAGTAATTCCTCTGGCTGACTTTCTTGTTTTCGTTCCAGGTGAGGTGATGGGCTTCAAAATCGCCCCACAAGATGTTGTTAGGTCCGAGTTGAATTAACGTTTAAATATCGAAAGTAAAAAGGTTGTAATCTGAGCTGGGCGAGATGTAAACTGTGGTGATGGTGATGGGGTCGCTATTTTTAAGCGTAATTGCTATTAATGATGATTCAATATATGGTGAGGTAGGAGAGAATATTTGATAATGGGGGATGCTGCTTTTAAAGATAACGGTCCTTCCCCCTCCGGCTATTGAATTATCCTGATTGTATCGGTAGCTGTAGTAGGTGGAATAATTAAGGATATAAATTTTTTGCCCAGGTTTCAAGCAGCTTTCTTGTAATAATATAACATCGAGGTTATGCTTATTTATAAACAGTTTAAGCTCGTTAGTTTTAACTTTGATCCCGTTTGCGTTCCAGTAAACCATACGAAGAGTGCTGGCGGTGAATGCTTATGTTGAGGTGGCTCCATCTGCTGGGAGAAAGGTCTTGAGGAGTATTTGGAACTTATCTGCAAGAGACGTGGGTTGTTTCAGCTCCTGCGCCATTGTAAAAAGTTCAGGTAATTGCCTAAAAAAGTCCCTAATTTGTAATATGACCTCAAGCATCGTCGAGACTTCCTTTCCGTTGGCTTCAAATGGTTTCCATGCGGGAGCTGCATTTCTAACCGCTTTGTTTACGTTTGCTATGGCTTACAGCGCCACCTGTTGTTCTACGCTACTATTAAAAAGTTGAGAAACTTGCATTGTTTTTAATAAATTATTGGTTTGAGTTAAATTTATTGCTGCTTACAGCGTGTAGGTATAATCGATTGTTTTGTTTGAGATTAATTTTGGGATAGGCTGAGCATCCCCTGTAAGTTGCTACGTGGCCATCTTTTTTGCAATTTATGCAGACTGCTGTTTAGATGCTTTCTTTAATATTGCAATTTATGCAGACTGCTGTTTAGATGCTTTCTTTAATATTGCAATTTTTTCTTTCGCGTTTATCGCATTTTTAACTTCTTGGCTTCATGCCACAATTTATTGCCTTGTCCTCGAAGCCATTGCATCTGTAGCACTGGGCCACTGAATTTCTGATACTGTATTCCTCAACGGTAATTTTCATATAGTTTCACTCGCTTGTAAATATAATGGATATTTGGGGGGGGGGGGCTTTTCTAATTCCACCAAGTGGTAAGGGTAGCCTAGTTATTGCTTGCGTCATGAGCGAAATTTTGTGCACCTAGAATCCTTTCTTGGAAATTTGTTCGGTGATGTCATTAATCATATGCTTAATGTTCAGTCCTCTTACAACGACCTTTACAGGTCGAACTGTCTTTGGTGGAATGGCATAGAATTCAAACTTATTTTAATTACAGCACTCTTGAATTTATGTGTGGTTTTTTACTATCTGAATATTTTAATGAAACCGTTACCTAATCTAGCCTCGGTCACGGGTGCAACTTCAATTATTCTATCGTAATCTTTGACAAATTTAAGCATTATGGGTGGGAGTTTAGTGGCTGTTTCTTATCTGTTTTCTAAGTTATTGTTAGTTGGTTCTATGACTTTGTTTAGCTCTTGAAATTTATTTTCGGTTTTTACTGGTGATTGTTGAACTTTTTTTGGAGGGGGGAGGGCTTCCCTAGCACTTTTATTTTGGGAACTGTTTGAAAATTGTCATTAATTTTAGGGATATTTCCATTTTGGTTTAATCTACACCTCTCTGGAAATTCACATGCAGAAATTTGAGATAACAGACCCCTCAGGTACTCCATATGATCCATCTTTGAGACTCGCTTCTTGTGCATAGCTTGGTAGAGTTAGTTCATGTTCAAGGTGGACTCTTCCTCAATTAGATTAATTTTCTTTACGAGGCTTTCAATGTCCAATCTGAGCAACTCTATCGTAGCTCGCATGGGTTGCAGAAATCTTTTCCTCCCTCTGTGCTACCCACGTCTTCGTCATGAATCAACATGCCGACCACCCCTCGGCAAGGCCTCTTGGAGGGTTCCCTCCTTGGATCTTTACTCCTTTGTTCTCAGACATGTCTTTCTAAAACAAATTCTCACAAGGACGAGTTGGGGAGAAGGTCGAAAAACGAACGAATGGCGAATCCCATGCACGGGAGCAAGACCTCTTTTCACCTTTCCATGAATAGATTCACCCCATCACCTACACCTAGTCCCATCGTCGGACCGTTTGATTGGATGCTACCTCACCTATACCCCTAGCCTCACAGCTTCAACAGTTTGGGCTTCACTTTTGTTTCAGCAGTCATGCAGTGCAGATGGTTTCAGCACTCGCCCAAGAAGATCACGACAACATATTGACCGCTGGGTATTGCTTATACTGTCATTATCGAAGATAAGCTCCTACAGGGGCTAGACGCCACGTTAACCCAACCTTATGAACGTTAAGCTTAGTATTCGCTTAGGCAGTATATACAGTGAAACCTCGTTACAACAATATTTTAGGGACCAAATAAATATATTGTTGTAGAGAGGCATATTGTTATATCGAGGGCCCACATATTTTGAGCATTTAATAAGAGTTTTTTTATTATTATTAGTTTAAGGTGCATAATATACTACTTTTAAGTCTATATTTAGAAGAAATTAATTTCTAAAATACTAATAATAATGGTTTAAATACTAAAAAAAAATAAGATAAATTCAGAAAATAAGCACATAAATATTCACATACCTGAAAACACTTTTTATTGAAAATAATCCAATATTTTTGTTTGTTTATTCATTTTTTTAACTGTTAAGTTCAACAATACTGTATGCATTGTCTAGTGCATGAAAATGTTCTTCATTTGTCGACGGAAGGCTTGAAAAAAATGTCCGTAGAGAATTCACGGATTGAAGAGCTTCCTGGGATGACAATAAGGACTGCGATGGACCTGTATTATCATCATCATCAATATCATCATCATCTTCATCATTGTTTCCTATCTCATCAGTAATTTCAGAGAGAATATCTTCATCAGTAACTGCTGCGAAAACCATAAGATCATCATCTGCTTTTAAATAGTCTTCTATACTAATTCCAAACTTTTTACCGCTTGTTTCCTCAAGTTGGGATACGGATTTTTTGATGTGCAAAACACATTCTTGATCATCTGAGAGATCATTGTCTATAGAATTTTCATCATTATCAGATTTCTTATCTTCCATAACACAAAGACCGGCCTTTTTCCAGCAATTCCGAATGGTTTTTTCTGTTACTTCCCACCAACTTCCAGCAATATTGTGACACGCTTCCTTGACATTTACAGCTTTGAAAGGGTCCTCTACTTTATTTTCAAAGTTTACAAGTATGGAGTCCACCAACCGTTTTCTGTAATATCCTTTGAAGCACTTAATTATGCCCATATCAAGTGGCTGTAAAATTGAAGTGCAATTGGCAGGGAAAAAAGCTATTTCAATATTTTGTAGCTTTGGAAATGATGTGTGAGCACCGCAGTTATCTATCAACAAAACGATTTTTTTCTTTCTCTTCTTCATTTCATTGTCTAACTTCTGTAACCATTCGGAAAAAATTTAGACGTCATCCAAGCCTTCTTATTTGCTTTATACTCCACGGGAAGACTTTTCACGTTTTTAAAGCACCTTGGCTTCAATGATTTACCAATGACGAGATGTTGTATTCTATGCGTTCCTGTGCTATTTGTACACAGAAGAACAGCCAGTCTCTGCTTTGATTTCTTCCCTCCATAACACTTTTCACCCTTGAATGCCAATGTTCGATCGGGTAGGAGTTGGAAAAACAGCCCAGCTTCATCTGCATTATAAATGTCTTCTGGAGCATACTTTTCTAAGATTTCTTTCATCTTGTTTTGCCGCCATTCATTTGCATCGTTTATCGGGGCTGACTTTTTCTCTCCGTGAACTTCTTGGAAAGTTATTCCATGACGATCTCAAAAACCCATTAACCAACCATTGATAGCTTTGAAAGTTTCGTTCCCTAGCATTGCTGCATATTTCCGTGCTTTCGCACATAATAAAGGTCCATTTATTGGGACATTTGTTGCTCTCATTTCTTGAAACCGTTTTAAAACAGCAGCATCAATGTTTTCATCTGTCGCAACCTTCAGTCGTTTTCGCTCTGGGTTAATTTCATTTGAAGTTACAGCATCTTCGATTTGCTTTCTCTTCTTTAGGAAGGTTGCAACTGTAGATTGCGATAATCCATGTTTCTTAGCCGCATCAATCTGCTTCATTCCCTCATCAATATCATTGATAACTTTCAGTTTATCTCGAAAAGATAGTTGCTTTCGCCCAGCCATCTAAAAGCCTTATCACACGGCACAATATTTTCGGTGCTTTCCCTCAGCAAACGACAAGGAAAGTGACGTCACTTGTGTGACATCACTTAAAAGTTTCACATGATTTGTTGAATTTCGTTCGCGGACAATATTTTCGATAACATTTTCGAACTTGTTCGAATAAGTTGTCGATTATGAAACTTGCTTGACCGGTTTTTGAGGGTAGAAACGGAAAAGGGCTGGCGACATTTCACCGTGTAATAAGGCCTTTAGGGAACAATATCGCTTGAAAGAAAGAAAAGTTTAAATCAAATGTTTCGCCTAGAGCTCAAAATCGTTAAAGACTATAAAACAACCTTTGAACTCACTTTTCAGTACGTCACTTAACAACACCCCGCCTCCATCTCCCTCTGTTCCTCTAACAAAGGGCACTTGTTCTGTGACAAGGTGAAAATACAGGTCCAGATGTCCTTAAACCTTATCAGAATTCCAAAGCTTACTGAGAAATGAGACTAGGCATACATTTACACTTCACCCCCTCTCTACCACTCCAATTCCCAAAAGGATGGTCTCCATCTGTTTTGAAGTCTGAACAGAAGCTATTTATTCAGGGATAAGTTGAATATCCAAAATGAGTCTTAATAGACGGAAAAAATAACAAAAGAAAAGGAAAAAAAAAAGCGCTTGAAAATCAAAATATTACTATAAAGGGAGAAAATAATACTGAAATTTAGATTGAAAAAATCGTCTTACAGAGGTTTATTGTTCTAGAGAATATCGCAATATTGAGGGGAGATTAACATTAGTTTATATGCAAAATCGCCGGGACCACAAAACATTATTGTAGTAGAGGGAGTTATTGTTGTATCGGGTATCGTTGTAGCGAGAGTTTACTGTATACTGAAATTGGAACTACACAGAAGAGAGTAGCATGGCGCTACGCATGGATAACACACAAAATCGGGAAGCGTTCGACATTTTTTTTCTTTGTTTGTTTTAAAACGCTTACTTTTGGAATTCATAGAGTTATTTGCTTCTCTGGACAAAACGTGCTGCATGAATATCGAATTCTGAATGAAGTATATCGTCTTTCAGGGCGATAATGCTATTTAAATATAATAAATTAAGAAAATATCATATTATAATTTCACTTAATGAAAGACTTTTACAAACTTCCAGTTTTATTAATAATTGCGACACTTCCAAAATAGTAACTTTTAATCAAATTAACCCATTTATGCCCACTGTTCCATTTTTGGAACACCCCTCACATAAAAGTTATTTCTATTATAATTTTTTACCCAACATATAAAAATTTCATGCAAAAATTCCAATTTTTTAACCTTAAGCATAAATGGGTAAATAGACGTACATTTTACGTTGATAAATATTTAGATTCGATATATCAGATCAGGAACTAAAGTATGCCAAAGCAAATGCAAAACTGAAAGATAATTAAACACATTTTTTTAATCACTTCTCTTATTAGCGTTTTTAATTCAACAAATTATTAACTAAATTACAGCCTAAACATTTCAAAATTATTTCTTGCTGAAATAAATGATAAACTACACACAATCAAATATACAGTGATTACCTACCACTATTTTTTAAAATATTTGCTTATTAAATAACATGTCTAATTTTGCCAATTATAATTGAAGATAGAACAAATAATAGTACATGTAGGATTCCTACCTAGCGGAATCCGAGAAGAAAACATGATCAACAGTCAGGGTTTGTTCATCAAACTGTCTGATGTTCAATCCGCTGGCGTTGGAGCCATTGATGCATATTTAAACTTCAGGATGTGTTGCTTCAATAGAGAGTAGGTTATACCATAATTTTATTCCGACAGATCGTAATTAGTTCTAACATTTTTTTTTAATTCGAATTCCCCGGTGACTCGAATTTTTTCCTTAAATGTCCTAATGCTTTTTTTAAATAAATTAATCCACGCTTTATGTCCACAGAAATTTTGAATACATTTTTTAGGCAATAAACTAGCCTGCTGCCAAGCTTTCAATAAAAACAGCAAATAATACTTCACTTTTTGATATATTTGGTAATTTAAATATTGAGATTGTTGATTTTTTTTTCGTAATATATATAATTCATTTTCTAGTCATATGTTAAAAATGTTATCCATTGAAAATAAAATTTTAAATTTAAAAATAGTTATTCCCTGTTGCTTATTCATATTTAAACTAATTTCTTTTTTTAAAAAATTCTAACTTTGTTACCTTGACCTCATGACTGTCAATAAGTCTACCCATTGCTGCTCCATGCATTTATAAAATTAACTATAGGTTTATAAAAATCGATTTGTATTAAATATATCAAAGAAATTTCTATAAACGTGTTTTGATATAAATTATCAACAGTTCACAGTAAAATAAAAGAAAAACAAAACCATAGTTATGTTTGAATATCACTCATCATCGAATAACTATACACACCACGGAACATATATCAGTTAAATATATCATCAAATATTCATATATCAGTTAAATAATAATAATAACTTGTTCTATAAATTTGTAAAACTAATTACTAGATTCAATACCTCACCTCCTAATACATATGTAGGGACCGCGGTGGTCTGGTGGTAATGTCGACTTCGGAATCGGGTGGTTTCAGGTTCGAGACCCGATTCCACCGAAGAACCGTCGTGTAAGGAGGTCTCTTACACGTTAAATCTATTAGGCGAAATGTCCTCCCGCTGGTGTGGTGTGGAAACGGGGGTGCCAGCTCAGGTGTCAATGAGTCATCTGACCATGTTTCAAAATTACGAAGTCCGTCCCCAAATAGCCCTAGTGTTGTTTTACAAGGGGACGTTAATATAACTAAGCAAAATTAACCCAATACCTATGTAAGAAATAGTCCGAATGAACAAGAACCATTAAAGAAATATTTATATCAGTAAAATCTATGTTGTTTATGAAGGGGATTTTAGTTGGTATAGAACTAACTCAAAGCAAATAAATTATATGTTATTAGATTTTTAATGAACTAAGTAAATAAAGTTATTACTTATGATTCTTTCAATTGAATGAACTGTAATTTTATAAATTATATCGTTTTTTTTCCTTTATAACTCAATTATCGATCAGTCTGTTAAAATAAATTTTTCTAAGATTCAAAAAAAAAAAAAAAAATGTTTTTATATTGTGGCATAAGTAACTGGCTTATAATTTAATACTTACCAGGAAAAAAAATGAATCAGAATGATAAAAGAACTATATTAAATAACTTACAAACAGTTTGAGGAAATGGAATCGCCTAAAACAATGATGGGGAAACTGCGGGCTAAGTCCGGCCCGCGGAAAGGTTTAATCCGGCCCGTTTAAGAGTGCCGTCGTGAGAATATTTGAACGCATTCTTACTTCGTAATGTGACGACCCGCATAAAAACTACCTGCGGCGATATTCAAAACACAATATTATTCTGGACAAATCCATCCGACCCAAACAGCTGACTTCTCTTCGCTCAAAACTTCCAGACACCCTCGCATTTTCGATTCATTGTTCTGTTTTTCCGAAAGAACCGCAAAACTCCAATTCCCGAACAATCCTTGCAGGTAGGCATAAATACAAGTGAGGCCGCCCGAAGATCAGTTTGTTAGCGATTTAGTCAGTCATCTGCAACGACCCGCTGTGACTCGAGTAATTGTTTGTGTAATCCTCGAAACTCCCACTCCTCAACAAACAACCGCGCAAGAGCATTAGTTAGTAGTAAGCTTTCGTCTATTGCGTTTTTGTGTGTTATTCTCCGTTGTAGGTAGCGTCTAAAATGAATGCTAAAAAAAGAAAAGTGGATTCAGAATGTCGAGTTTTTAAAGAAGAATGGACGTGGAAATATTTCTTTACTTTATTTAAAGAAAAACCTGTGTGCTTACTTTGCAAATACAACTGTTGCAGTTTTAAAAGAATATAACATTCAACACCATTTCAAGAGCAAACATGAAAACCACTCCTACTCATCGTTAAGTGAAGAGGTGAAAAAAATTAAATCGAAAGATTTAATAAAAAATTTATCAAGTCAACAACAATTATTTCAGAGAGCTAATCATTCTCAAAGATGCGCTACGAAAGCCAGTTAGGTGTTGGCTTATAATATTGCTAAATCTAATAAAACATTTTCAGATGGATAATTTATAAAGCAGTGCATGATAGATGTGTGCGATATTATGTGCCCTGAAAAGAAAAATGATTTTCAGTCACTGTCTCTCTCAAGAAGAACAATCACCGAGAGAATTGAAAATATTGATAAAAATCTAATTTCACAACTATTTTCAGGTACTTGGCAATACCTGAAGAGTTTCAAATTACAGTTATTATTATTTGCTAATCAGTTCTCTAAATCTGACTTTTCTCATTTTCCAAGAATACAATCTTTAAAATTCACTATATCAAACAATAAGATTAAAAAATATGAAATTAATTTGAGAAAACTATCTTCAGAATTTGAAAGGAGATTTCAGGACTTTAGAAAAATGGAACCAGAGTTTAGTATTTTTGCGACCCCATTCAATGTTAATTACGAAGAAGTTGATGCAAAATTTCAACTTGAGTTAATAGAACTGAACTGTAATACTCACCTGAAACAAACTTTTCATACAGTACCATTACTAGAATTTTATAAAAATTTAAGTCCAGATAATTTCCCAAATCTAATTACTCATGAAATGAAGATAATGACAATGTTCGGCTCATCTTATATATGCGAACAAATCTTTTCAACAATGAAGCTTAGGAAAACTTCTTTAAGAAACAGAATTACAGATGAACACCTTTCATCAGTTTTAAGAATTTCTGCTTCGCAAATGGAACCGGACTATGATGAAATTTTGATAAAACAGTCTCAATTTCATTTTTCTCATGCACCATCAACCAGTAATGACACCAGAAAATAAAGTGATAATACTCACATCAAGAACTACACAAAATTCATTTTATATTTTGTGCTTATAATTTTCTTACCTTTTGCTTTTTTACTATTAAAATGTAATAATATATAATGTATGTAATAATATATGTATATGTTTAGAGAACACATGATTTTTTTAACGATTAAGCATTATTCTTTGGCCCGCTACGATCGTCTAGTTATTACAAATGGCCCGTCTTAAACAAAGTTTCCCCACCACTGGCCTAGAAGATGGAATTGAACCACTCAGTGTTTCATCAGTTACGGGTTTGAAGCCCGCACACCGGACCACCGATGTTCATCTAGGCTCGCTATACTCAACCTGCGGCCCGCGGAGGCTTTTTGGTTGGCCCAATTATTAAACTAGGTAGTTACAACTTATTTGTAAACAACTTCAAATTTCGCCCCCTTCAAAGAGTTGGTAATTGAACGAGAAGTATGGGAATGTGAGCGATATTAATAATTTGCTTAAATTGGAAACGCAAATTATCCTAATCTATGGTTGCGCAAACGATACGGAATACGCGGCGCGGGAATCCCCTTAAAGGTCTGTAATCTACGGTTGCGCAAACGATACGAAATACGCGGCGTGGGGAATCCCCTTAAAGGTCTTGTCACGCGCAAACGCGGACGGCGGGGCGACTTGCGAAGCTAAACATTGCTTGTCATGTGTAATGAGACGTGTGTTTTACTAATTGGCAAGTCGCCCCGCCGCTCGTGTTTGTGCGTGGCCAGACCTTAAGATCCATGGACCTAAGTGCGTGTCGCTTTGATTGTCGATCGAAACTAAACTTGTTATAAATTTAATCTAAATTATTAAACTAAATTTGTGTAAGTACCCGCGTCCTCTGCCAAATAATAGTTTTGTTTTGTAAATTAAGTATACCTATTATTTTCAAAATAATGTCAGGAGTGTCGTCGAAGTATAAAAGAAAAATATCAAGTGAAAATAGATTGTTTCAAGATGAGTGGGAATCTGATTATTTTGTTGTGCCAAATAAAAACAACGCAGCTACTTGTTTGATATGTCGGGAAAGTATCATATTGAAGAAATACAATATTTCTCGTCATTTCACTTCAAAACATAAAGATTTCGACGAAACGTTTCCTCCCGGATCGTCTTTGAGAAATGAGAAATTGAGTTTTTTTAAGAGATCATTGCATGAGCAACAAAATGTTATGTTCGCGCCATTATCACAAGACTCGGCGGTAACAAAAGCATCATATGAAATTTCTTACATTCTTGGTAAGCATATGAAACCATTTACCGATGCGGAAATTATAAAGGAATGCTTTATTAGTGCTGCTAATATACTTTTTGATAAATACAGTAACAAAAAACAAACAGTATCTGATATAAAAAAAATACAGCTTTCGGATTCAACCTGCACCAGGCGTATTGAAGACATTTCTAAATTTATTTTCGATGATATATTAAAAAACCTAAGAAGATGCAAGTTTTTCAGTTTAGCATTTGATGCCAGCACCGATATTTCAGCAACATCGCAGTGCTTGGTGTTTGCTAGATATTGTACAGAAAACAATGAAATTCATGAAAACTTTTTAAAATTACTGCCAATGAAAGGTCAAAGCCGAGGCACGGATTACCTTGATACTATTTGTAATTTTTTAGAACATCATGAAATTGATGTGCAAAAAATCGTGTGTTTGTGTACAGATGGTTCTCCTTCAATGACTGGATCTGAAAATGGCTTCATTTCATTATTTAAGAAAAAAATATAATTGCAGCAATTTAATAACATTCCATTGTATTATCCATCAAGAAAACTTGGCGGCCCGTGCTGTACAACCAGAAATAGAAGCTGTAATGAAAACCGTTATCAATATTGTCAATTATATACGAGCAAAAGAACTGAACCACAGAAAATTTAAAACCTTTCTTGAAGAACTGGGAAGTGAGCACAGCGACGTTCTTTTGCATACCTCGGTGCGATGGCTTAGTAGAGGAAAGGTTTTGGAAAGGTTTTTTTTTCATTACGCCATGAAATAATCCTATTTTTAGAGCAAAATAATAAAGGGTACCCAGAATTACAAAACGATGAATGGTGGTGTCTTTTAGGTTTTCTATGTGATATTACGGAAAAACTAAACAATCTCAATCAGAGTCTACAAGGCGAAAATAACATAGTGTCCAATATGGCAAATAAAGTGTTTGCATTTGAGGAAAAGCTAAGTATTTATTATAATGAAATACAGAACAAACAGCTGCACAATTTTCCAACTATTATAAAAACCAGAGAGGACGGTATTAACATTTCAGAAGAAAACTGCTCCATAATTTCAAATTTTATAACTGCACAATTAAACGAATTTCAAAAAAGGTTTCAAGATCTCAGAAAAATAAAAAATTGTTTGTTACTTGTAGAAAATCCATGGCATTTAAAGACACCAACTATTTCTGAGTTAGCTTCAGTTTTAAATTGTAATTACTCGGAGTTGTTTGATGAATTTATTGATTTTAAAAATGACACCAACCTGGAAGTAATTTTCAAAGAAAAAAGGGAATATGTGGAATTTCGGAGCATTGTTCCCCAAAAAAATAAAAGCGTGCAAAGATGTGCCCAAATAATGCTAACATTTTTTGGGTCAACGTATGTGTGCGAATCATCTTTTTCAAAGATGAAATACACAAAGAGTGTATATAGAAATAAACTGACAGATTCCCATTTGGATGATATAATAAGAGTAGCATGCAACGACAAGCCAGATATTGATAAAGTTTTAAAAAAATGCTCTCGGTTCCAAAAGTCTCATTAGATATACATATAAGTAAGTAAGCATCTTTGTTAAAAGTTCTTTTTTACATTAAACTAAATAATTCATTAGGTTGATATTACTTTTTCATTTATACACCTAATTATTTTTTACTTGCGGCCCGGGCTACCGTGACTGAAACGTGTTTGTGGCCCCTATAAAAAAAAAGGTTGAGTATGGCTGATCTAGGCAATTAGTTGTCTACTTCTCTTAATATATATATTTACAATAAAGTCCTAAAATTATTAAAGTGGTAATTTAGTAATTCATACTTTCATGAGATTTTAACAAAAAAGTCAGTTAACATTATATTCATATATTTAGAACTAGCCGCCTTTGGCGACCAGCTGCTTCACCATGAGTAATGCGTTCTAAAATTTCCAATTAAATCACATATTCATTAGCCAAAATTTAAGAAATAGTTAAAGTTAAAAGATTCAGTTATTAGTAGTTAAAGAGTCGGTAACTTTATTCGGAAAAACTTTTTGAGTTTAATGCTCTAATAATTTATCAATTATGCTTCCAAATTATTAAAAATGTTTTTTTCGGTGATATTGCCAAAATGTTAAAATGTTTTTTAAAGAAAGCGAAAAAGGGAAAAAATTATTGAATTAATGATACAGATATTGCAAACGATTATAGAAATATGCCATTAAGTCGGGATTTCAATGCATATCCTGTCTAAATTCAATCAGGTTTACTGTAAATAAAGATAATTTATAGAATTAATGATATTTAGAATCCTTTGCCTAGCATTTATTTTTTTAGAAGATATCACATTTTATATTTATGTTATTTTATCCAGTCACGTGCTGAAAGTTGCATTTCTTTAGATTTGATTTGCGATTATAGTTGTTTTTTTATTTGAACTTCCGGCATTGTTTTATTTTATTTTATCCAGTCACGTGCTAAAAAAACATGGTTAAAATATTTTTTTAAAAAATTCGTTAAAAATAGAAGCTTGAGTTATACATTAAAACACTGATACCATTAGAAAGCTAATTTTTTTATCTTTAAATTGATGTAAAAATCATGTTTGTCCGATAATAATTTCGGAAGTTATAGCGGAAAAACTTCGATATTTCTCTTAAATTTTAATTAATTCAAATTCTAATTAAAAATTCAAAAAAAGAACTCCAAGGTGCACATTCCCGACCTCCAATTTATACATGTACCAAATTTGGTAGCTGTAGGTCCAACGGTCTGGCCTGTAGAGCGCCAACACACACACACACATTGAGCTTTATTATAAGTATAGATTATCTATCATACTAAGTGTCACAAAAAGGACCGACGTTTTGAAAAATCAATTAAAAGAAGGGAAGGTGGTAGAAATACACAGTTTGCTGAGCTATACTTAAATAGCCAGATAGTTTGTTAACACCAGTCAAAATTACTTATAAAGTTCATCAATAGACAGCGCTGTTATTGTGTACGCAATCTGTCCTTTCATATTTCAACTCTCTATACATCCGAGCATATGCTTCAAAAATGGTCCATAGAGTTTATTTAAAAAAAGGGATGTTGATATAACTAAATTAATCCAAACTCGAATATGTTTTGTTCACTGGAGCAACGTTTTTAACAAGGTGGAGTTATCAAGGGAAATTTAATGTCAGAAAAGATCCTGTAAGCAATACAATGCAAGACACTGTTCCAAAAATTTTAGCGGCCATCCAAGAGTAGCATATTAGGCGAATGCTGCATTCGTTTAGTAGATTTTCATTTAGTAAACCCCTGGTCTCAGTTCTCCGTGTTTCTTAAACTGCACTACGGCGAATCACAGCACACCGAACATGCGTCACAGTCTTCCCTTGTTTCGTTTCTAAAGGTGGGTTCAGACGAGGCTTATTATTGTCCGCAATAGAAGATCACGCCTACTTCTGGAAAATCATGTGACCACAACGGGACAATGGCAAATGATTGTCCCGTCGGGACAAACGTTGTCCGCGTTGTCTCAAGTGTTCACACGGGGACAATGCCGGGACAACAGCAGAGAGACAATGTTTGCGGACAATAAAAAACCTCGTGTGAACCCACCTTTAGTCTAGACTCTACAACCTCTAAGTGCTGATGCCATTCATACACACCAGTTGACCGCAAACGTTATGTTGCTGAAGTTGGATGGTTGAGAAATCGATATCTGAACCATTTATTTCTCTGATTTTTTACTCAAGGGCTTCGTTAATAAACAGAACTGTCACATCGAGAAACAGAAAATCATCATGGAACCTCCATCTCCACACCGGCTAAAAATCATGTTTCTCCGGAGCACTTATTGGACCCTTTTTATGGATGCCAAACGATTATTTCAGTAAAATATCTGAACATTCTCTATGAAATTGTGGTAATTCAAAGTGCTTTATGGATTATAAGAATTGCCCGTAGCTCATGAAAGACTGTATTCGGTTATATCGAAAGTCTTCAATGCTCAATTTTCTCAACGAGCATTTCTATGATTGTGTCATTGCCTACAAAAAGCATGCTCGAGATTGCATAATTGACCTCCCTGTTCTTGAGATTTGATGTCATGCTAATTTTTTCTTTGGAGATTCTTCAGAAACCAGGTGTATCGTCACAATACACAAGTAATAAAGGAAATGACACAGAACATCTTTTATCCATGGTACAAACATTTCAACTGAATTGTTCTAATTGGTGTCTGTAAATTTTGTCCTGAGACTGCGCCACGTTGTTGCAGCAAGCAGGGATTATTTCGAAAACATTGTTTGTAATTTTCCTACACAGAGCGTCATCTATTGACAAACTCTGTAATTTTATTTGAAAATTTGTCAGAATAAATTCCCCGTATACTTAAACTACAAACCACCCGATTTCTATCCCCTTCGATTATTTAAACTAATTTTTCCAGCCGTTGATCTCTTTGGACACCCAGTAAAAGCATTCAAAATTATTTTAAAAGAAAAAGAAAATATTTGATGTCATTTCAACATAGCTAAAAATTTTTAGACACCCATTTTGACCTCGGAAATACCAAATAATTAAAATTCAACTTCATATACTTTTAAAAAATGTGCTAAACCAATAATATTCATATAAGAAGTAAAAAATAAAATCTCCAGTTTTTTCCATGGTAATAAACAATAAGCGTTGAATAATGTGTCATTTTAAGTAAAATGAGTAAAAATCAATATCGCGATTCCACAAGTCTAAATACAATTTCTTGAAAAACATTATTTTTGTAATGCTTGGATGAAAATCGACGTTTTTTACTTAACTAATAGTATTAATAGCAATGAAATAGGACTTAAACCAAATATCTCAATGTTTTTCCTTACGAAAAGTTATTTATAAAAAGCATTCCTTTACTTTTTGCTCTGAAAACTATTTAATTAAATCAAAAGTAAAGCAGCAATACTTGTTAATTTTAACTCTGAATTGGTGCATTTTTACTTGAAAATAATATTTTTTATGATAAATTTTAAATTTTTAAAAATATTTAATTCATCAATATAGGAATAAAAATAATGCACCACTTTTTAAAAAGGATTTTTTTTTATAAGTTTTCAAATTTATCAGATTTTAGTTTAAAATCCATATTTAAGAATTCTGTAGTTATCTTGAATGCTTGGTACCACCAAGCAAGTATTAGTACCAATTTTGGAAAAGCTTAGGTGGTCTATAAGTGGTTTGCTTACTTTCATGGTTTGCTGGGATCTGTCTCTAATTTTAATAGAGAATATTTCTATACATTCATTGGAATTGTAGCTTTTACTTTGCATCTGGTTAGTAATTCGTTTTGAAATTTCTTGCAAGATTTCATGTGTGATGCATAGAGAAGAGAGAAAAGAAGTTTATATTCACTAATAGGACCTTCTTTAACATGTCAATCCCTTACATTGGAGTGTCGCTTGCCACAACGATAAAAACTAATGGGTAATACTTTATTCTGAGACAGCAGAAATAACTGCCATTTCATTGTCTTTACAACCAAACAAGCCTCTTTTTTTCCAACGAATGCTATAAATTTTAATTATATATATACATATACAATTTTTTCCTGTCCATTTTTGATATTATCTGAACGATCAACATCTTACCTGGTATTTTTTATGTTAGTGTTCCTTTACTGATTTAATTATTCAATTAAATAAAATTCCTTAATAGTAAATTTGGAGTATAATTTGATGCTTAAAATTAATGCAATAATAATTAAAGCGTTAGACATGTAATAATTAAAGTTAAAAAAATATTTATTTTTTTTTAAATAAAAAAACAGACTTTACAAGTCCACTGGTTATTCAATTTTAATAATCAAGGTAATGATATG
This sequence comes from Argiope trifasciata, assembly GCA_026543055.1. Taxonomy (NCBI): domain Eukaryota; kingdom Metazoa; phylum Arthropoda; class Arachnida; order Araneae; family Araneidae; genus Argiope; species Argiope trifasciata. The sequence continues at coordinate 301,979 of JAPMOQ010055911.1, forward strand.
CAACTATTATTTTTTTTAATCTTTATTAAAATAATTAGGATTTTATAATTACTGTTATTTAAACTTTCAAAAATTTAAGCAATTGTGAAATTTACTACTTTTTCTAAATCTGGAAGCAAATTACATCTTTTTAAATGATTTTGTAACCTGATATATTCAAAATAATTCCAACACTTCTTTGAAATAATCAATATAACGTAAACTAATTTTGCTGAACAAACAATCAAAATGAATACCATTTCTGACACATTAGTGAAAATTCCCTAAAACAAAGTCGTTTGGAAAGTCTATGCATTTAATTGCAGAATTTTGTTCAATACAAATTAAAACTTTTAATTTGCTGTGAAAAGTTCAATGTTCTTATGTTTTGGCCTATATAAATTCAATATATTGTTGCCGTTGTAGTGTTTCTTATGATCTGCCTCTCGATACTGAAGGGAAGACATTTGTCATTGGTGACTGCTTTCTAATCGGGCCACCAGACGTTAAAAGCTATAACGATCTAGCATGACTGCTGCATTATTTTTTTCACAAAACATGCGAGTTGAGAGGGCGCTACGATCATTAGCCCAAAGCTGAAGTGTTCATTTCAAATTCGGAGTTTTCTCTGCAACTCTTGATTAACTATCGCAGCGCCATCTCCATTATGGATTAAGAGCGTGTTTTGCTAGCACGCTAAAGAAAAGATTAAATAAATTTGCATACCCAAACATTTCAAAAATAATGCCATCTACAGCAGTAATCTATTTTTCTTCTTTACCTCCTCCAGAGTCGATAAATTCTAAAAGTATATCAGCACATGATGCGAAAGATCATTAGAAAGAATGATTTGAAGATCTGCCATGAACCCCAAATGATGTACAGCACTTTTTTTTGTCTTTACCTGCTCATCTAAAAAAGCTTATGTTGCTGAACCTACCTGTTCTAAAGATCATTCCAACATTAATATTAAAACAACGCCCAAAACAAACAAACAAAATCACCGACGACTGCTTTCAAGTATATCTAAATTAAGAAAAAAAAGCATATGAAAAGTGTACCACTTCTGGTCTTTTGGGACAGCTTCAAACAAGATAAATTTGATTCAATTCATTCGATTTCAGGTGCATATTGCCCTACCGTCACAAGAAAAACCCTGAACATGGTTGTCGTAAGTAGTCGAGTCTAAGTAAGGAGGGAAGTAGACAATAATACAGACCACAACATTTGGCTAACTAAGAGCTCTTCATTAGGTGAGAAATTCAATTCTGCTTATCTTTATACAGATACATTTATATGACAGTTAAGTAAAATTTAATAGTAGATAAACTTAGAAATTCCTTGTTATTTAAGTTTTTAAATAATGTCTTGCATAAGAAAGCCTTCTGCGATATTTCTTCAATTGATTTTGTTGGACCTGAATCTGCCGTCAATTAAATAAAAGCCATTGGATAATAACTAGTCTGATATTTTCTTGAAGATTTAGGTGTTTTTATGAGTGGAAAGCTTCGTTTTTAAGACTCCCCGTTTTACACTAGAATTTATGAGTTTTAAATAAGTTGAAAACCATAGTTTCAAATAATAAATTTAGGATCAGAAAAAAATAGTTAATATGGAACTATTCGATTCATAATAAATCTGTTACTGTTTGATATAAATAAAAACACGAAATTCAGCAAAAAATAAAAATAAAAATAAATCAATAAATAGGCAAAATTAAAGATATTCATTCCTTTCATGTTTTTTTTAAAGAAATATCGAAGTATTTATTGGAATGTTTGGAACAACTTACTCACCCAAAAATTGGTTGCCCAATCTTCCATAGCACTTCTTACGGATATATTACTTATAACGTAATATCCATTAATCATTGAAGAATAGATGTTTCCAAAGAATTGTAATAAATTAAAACATTACTCAAAATTATTTAACTGGCATCTATTAATAACTGACTACATAACCGGCGATCCTTCTAATTATCATGATACTTCTAACCGGTTCTTCTGGCGCCAATAGAAAAATTGCCCCTTTCTTCACCCCCAAAATATAATATAATATGCCGTTTTCAAGCCAACTGACCCCTACTTTTAGGGTTACTAGGGTTTTTCTACTGACGGTAAGACAGTATACAAGATAGATCTAGCAAAGGAAGGCCTTGATGAGAGGCAGAAAAATTATTCGCACTTAATGTCAATCTAAATAGTCCAAGTGCATATCGGATGCTACAAAAACACTTTGCTTTTCTGAGAAAATGAGCTGTTAAAAAATGCCTTTTGTAAATGAATGGCGCTACATACCACCAAGTATGTATAAGGGCCGAGACTCGGATCTCTTTCGTTGCGATTTCGAACCTCGCCCGTGGAAGAGTCCTTGCATATGTCGTAACTGGCGGGCATATAAATCTGCCGTGGTCACAAAGCTCTCCACCATTGGGGGTACTGGTTCAGAGGTGGTCGTTCTTTGATCCAATTCTAAATACGATATGTGGAGGAGTGAATGAAATGTATGAATGAAGTTCTCCCCGTAAAAAGTTTTGTGGTACATGAGTAGCTAAGTCGTACTAGATGATGTCATACCCTAGATGATGCTACTGAGAATAAACAAGAGATGTACAATTTGGATTAAAGAGCAATGGCTCTTTAGTCAACGGGCTTGCCAATGACAAGTGCCATTTGAAACAACAACAGCATTTGTATAATTGAAACTGTACCATGTTGTGGGATTTCGTTATGCATAAAAAGTAGAATGAAGCAATCATTAGTGGCTCTGTTTTTTTACTGAAAAAATATGCTATAATTTAGTGGTTGTGGAGTAAGTTTCCAACAACACCCAGCTTCTGGTAGATGCAGAAATTTATAGAAAAGGACAATATTTCTGCATTAGTTTTATTTTCTTTGGTTCACTGTAATATTTTAAATCATTACATACAAAAATTTTTGCATCCTTTCATGAACATAGTGATCACATTGTTATTGCTTCTAATGTCACTTGCCATTGACAAGTATGCTTGAATAAGGTAGCGAATTTAAATAAAAGTTTTTACGTCTCTCGTTTTTCTGTAGCACCGAACATGTCAAGCGTACGACTTAGCTATTCACGAGACACAACCTTTTTACGGGCTTATTTTATTCCTACTTTTAATTCACATATTGTAATTCAGGATTTAATTCACATATTGTAATTCAGATTGGATCAGAGAACGATCGAATCTGAACCAGTTCCCCCAGTGGTATTACTGTCAACATGTCTGGGGAGTGTATAAATCTGTCGTGGACTTAGTGATCACGACAGATTTATACGCGCCTCAGTCACACGCACGCGGAGTTAGATTCTCAACCAAAGGGATGCAAATCTAACGCCTTACCAATTAGACTGTCTTAGTCCTGCATTAAGCGTAATTAATTGTAATAAAAAACGTATTCTCCGTATATTTTCAGAAGACACATCTGCAAGAATCTCTTAAGATTATTAAGATGCTTTGTTAAAGTGTTGGATATTGTTCAAATTTTATATAAGAAAGGCAATGAAACTCAATTCATTTATAAGAAATTTATTGGTAGAAAAACTGTTGTTGCATAAAACATATGAATTTATTTTTTGATGACAAAACATCATGATTCAGGGATGAGTATCAAAAATACTACTATGTACTTCTATTCTTATGCTTTAGCATTAAGCTGGTTCTCGTGAGGCTAACTATTGAGTGCAATAGTTGTCTCTCTTTTGTTATCCCTGTATTTTCCTTGTATGAACAGTTGAGACAATGGCCAATGGTTATCCCGACGGGACAACTATTTGCCATTGTTCCGTTATGGTTATGTAATTTACCGGAAATAGGGGTGATCTTCTATTGCGTGCAATGATTAGCCTAGTGTGAACCCACCTTTATAAAAATGTACCATGAAATTCAAGAAGAGGACAAACACACATAAAAAAATCCCTTTATTCTTTGGCATTAAGCTTGTACTATTATATAAATGCTCACAATTAGCTGTAAAATACAATGAAAAAAACTAAGTCAAACTCTAATCTGATGATTCTCATATAATACTTCTGTTAAGAAAAGATAAGAACTAAGAGAATTAGAAAACGTTTATCATTTTCCTCTAAAAACACTTTTTTTTCTGGTTCCTTCTTTCAAATGGTACTTCAAATATATTAAATTCAGCATTGAAAAAATTATAGATGCTTTGGGATGTAACGCAATATCTTATTTTTTTCTCACTAGAACTTGGACCAGCAAGTTGAAGAAGGAAGCACATGCCAATGTTTTAAATCTCACCTCATCCCCCCTCCTGCTACTTTTGAAATAAATGTGCGACATTGAATAAACGCTCATTGTAAAAGGAGGCGTGATAAATTACAAATTTAAAGATTTTAATCTGAAACTCCAGTTAAGGAAGATACATTTTCATTAGTACTCCTCCCTCCTTCAAATACAGTTTTTCTTTTATACTTTTCTTTTTTCAACTTGCCGGTTCAATTGTATTTCATCAGTACTGCAAAAATTCGAGGAGTCATTTGGTGTACAGCGATCTCTTATTTTCGCTCTCTTTGAAGAAATTTCAGCGCTCCGTTCCTATTTCCGGAGGTGACCTTGAAATTCTGGAGAATGGAGCCAATGATGAGAAACACTTCCGCTTCTGCCAAAGCTTCTCCGAGACAGGATCTTTTCCCTGAAAGAAAAAAAGTTGGCTAAGATGCACACAAGCGAGGAGTTCTTTAGAAAGATCTCATCAAATTACTACCGGAAATTAGACGCCAATGAGAACGAGGCGATTCTAGAAATATCCACTTACGATTCTAAAAGTAATCGTAATAGTAGAAGACCCAGAACCCAGGAAAAAAGTTGGCTAAGATGCAGATAAGCGAGGAGTTCTTTAGAAAGATCTCACCAAATTACTACCGGAAATTGGACGCCAATGAGAACGAGGCGATTCTAGAAATACCCACTTACGATCCTAAAAGTAATCATAATAGGAGAAGACCCAGAACCCTCCTAACTTAACAACAAAACCCTTCATCCCTGTGCATAGACAACATGACTCCCCCGCCAATTACCAATGCAACATATTAGGACAAATTAAACCCTCAAGTAAAGTAAATAGCCATATCCCTTTATTAGTAATATTATTTCTTCCTTTTAGTATCATGCTTTTTTTATCACCTTATTATTGTTTCATTTTAATAAATATACTAGTTACAGACTAACATTACTGCTCAGCATATCTTGTTTGTCACTATTATTTCAGCTGAATGGAAGATGAAAGGCCACCGAGCCTAGGTGCTTCCCAAGAACCCACACACCATTGGTCATTGGTCATAAGCTATTTATGATTTGCCTCTTAAACTCGGCACAGAGCCGTTTCTGCTTTCCAATGGATGAAAAATACGAACAAAAAATAATATACCAGCGATTCTTAATTTTTCAGAAACGTTCGTACTCAAAAAAAGATCGCTTTATATCCAATTCAAATAAACTTATTAATTTCCCGGAGACGCGGTTCTTGGTGGTAAGGACTCAGCTTCAGAACCGAGAATTTCAAGTGCACCGAATATCCATCGTGTAAGAGATGAATATCCACCGAATATCCATGTAAATCAAACACTGTACCGCTGGTAATGGTGGAGAAGCGAATGGGAGCTCAAATGTCGCCCCCTTCATTTCATCGAGTTTCAAAATTACGAGATTGTGTTTGAACCGAAACAAACTACATAATTTATATTATTTTGACCATTTAACTGCTTGACTGATAATCCAGAGTTACCTCGAGTTCGCATACAGTGCAATTAATTATTATCCCAACTTATCTTGGGTTCGTAGGTAGTGTAATTAATTATTATCTCGAGAAAATTAAGGCCTTATCACAGGGCGAAATATCGTCTGCACTTTCCGTCAGCTATTTTCCATTTCTACCTGCAGAACTGGTCAAGCAAGTTTTTCATAATCGACAACTTTTTCTAACCAGCTAGAAAATGCCGACGATAGTGATGAAAATAATGTCCGCAAGCGAAATTCAACCAATCATGTATAACTTTGAAGTGACGTCATTTTCTGCTGACGGAAAGTGCCGACGATATTTCGCCGTGTGATGAGGCCTTTAGGCGAAGTAAAATTTGTCAGTACGATTTGTTTTATCACAGTTTTACTTGGTCTGGAGTAAATGAAAGGAAATATCCAGTATGATTGGCAGGTTGCCAAGTTTTAATGGTTTCGCGGTGTGTGTTTTTTTTTTGGCGGGATTGGTCGCGTGTTTCCCCTACTGTATAGTTTACGCTGTGGATTAGTAATATATAAAGAAGGATAGTTGCTTTGAAGAAAATGAAATAATGGCGACGAGGCAAGATAGCGAAAGCGAGGATTTTTCAAATAATGATTCCTGCTTCTGAAAAAAAATTAAATCCAACGAGACAGTGTTCACTGTGTTCCCGTAAAAGAGATTCCAGAGGTAAACCAAGAAGAAAAGAGACCAGATACCAGTGTACAGAATGTGAATTATCACTTTGTGTCATCCTTTGTTTCAAAAGCTATCATACAAAGACAAATGTTTAATTTTTTTTTCTTTCGCCCAAGATAACTCGGGATAGTAAACTAATATTAAAACTAAATGCTTTTAAACCCACAAAAAAAATTTAAAATACAACTTAAAACTTTATATTTTGTTTTGTTTCCTTGTGTTTAATAATAATTTCAAAATGTGTTGATTTTTGCAATTTTTTTTCAAGAAAATGTGTAAAGGAAGAGGTTAATAAAATTACAAGATTGTGTTTGTATCGGTGGTGTTAATAATATGGTGGTAAGTTCATAAGCCACATAATAAATTCCACATTAGATTGTACGCTTTTGTCTAGGGATTATGTTACGCGACTGCGGGCCCGGTGGTCCCGAGCTCGAACCTCAAGAAAGCACAAACGTAACATGAAAAATAAAATGTCTAAATACTCACCAAGTCCGAAAGCATAATGCCTATTTTTGTCTACTCTTTTCCCATGTTCGTCCAGAAATCTCGAAGGGTCAAACTTGTGTGGATTGGGGAATATTTCGGAATCAAAATGCACGGATGCTAAATTTGCGCATATTAGACTGTGACTGGGGATTAGATAACCATCAATTCTCGTTTCCTCTGAAAGCAAAAATGCAATGCATGTATTCAACTGGCTATAATAATATCCAAATTAGACAAATTCCTAAATTAGGCAAATGTAAAGTTACAAGAATTATTATCTTCTCAGACAGTTTTGTATCAATATGTTTGTATTTTGATAACATTTGTATTTTAATATATTTTTTCGTTTTGTCTTGTATTTTATTCCGGTGTACAAGCTGGTTACAATTAAAGTTCCACTTCGAATTGGTCATAAAAGTAAAACTTCTGGACCAAATGTTATCAAACTTGGTAATAATTTAAAAGAGGTCGTGGGAATTTCTTTTATTCAAAAAGTTCTTCTGAGTTTAAAAACTCACCACCAGGGATGAAATGGCGTTGTATGTAATAATGTTAAGCAAAATTGGACATGAAGACATCGGTTTATAACATAGGTTCCCAGCCTTTTTTTAACTTGTGCACCCTTTCCTAGTGAATATTTCAATACTGCCTCCTTCCCACTCCAGAGAAATAAGAGCGTACATAATGCATAGTGAAAACAAGAATTAAATTTAAACAAATTGCTAATAGATAGAATATTGTTGAAATTGAAGCGCTAAAGAATTTCTTCTTTATTTAAAAAAGAGAAATAAAAGTTTTAGCTAACCTGTCTAAGGACAGGCAGAGGTTTTGAGGATACGAAATCTATAAGAAAGCCCTAATAAGCTATTGCTTTTTAAAAAAAATAAACTGACAGTTTCAGAGAACAATCAAAGTGCATACTTAATTATATTAAAAAAAGTATTTTGATAAAAATTTAAAGGCATCGAATTTCGAAGTCTTTTTTACATTATAATTGATTAATCATCCCATGCCCCTCCCTGCCGTATCAACGCCCTCTAATTTTCTCTTGGTCTTTTACCGCCCTCCTGAAAACCTCAAACGCCCACATGGTGGCATTATCGCCTACTTTGGGAACCTATGGTTTAGAATGCGCTTAATCGTTTCTGAAATCTTGTTACAAAGCATGTTCAATGTGTGTTATCTCAAAAGCACTGTTTATGGGGATAATCTTAACAATTTAACGCAACTCAAATATGCGATACACAGACATGTGAGTAACATTCCTCCCGATATGCTAAGAGTTACGGTTGGGAATGTATTAATGCGATTTAACTTGCTTTCAGAAAATGGTGAATGCCACATTAAATATACTTTGTAGTACTTTTCAGAAACGATTAAAGGCATTTTAAACGGATGTCTTCATGCCCTATTTGGTTTATCAATACTGTATACAGCACTGTTTCATATCTGTTGGTTTTTGAAATTGTTTGGGCGAAAAAATTCCTATTTCTTCTTTCAAATTATTACCAAGTTTGATCACTTTTGGTTCAGAAACAGCAAAGTTTAGTAAGATTGTGTGGCAACAGTGTTGTGTTTATATTTTTGAAAAAAGACTTCGAGCAGTGAGCTTGTTATCCCTGTAATCAGGGAATTCTTGTTTGTGTGTTTTGTTGAAATTCGTAATAAGTAAAGTAAAATAAAACTAACGTTGTTATTTAAAAAGGTTTCTTTCATTCGTCCATTCAGTAAAATAAAATAAACGTAAACCTTTAATTTTCAAACAGTAGTTTTCCTTTTATGAACATTTCAAAGTATAACTTTAGCTATAACCACCCTATATTTTGTCATTATTTGTATTATACTATTGCATTGGAAATACAGTTTTATTTCTAATGCCATTGATTTTTGTCTCTTTGTGATTGGCAAGGGTTTTGTGAAAACATTTCTCACATCCATTGTCTGAATGAGCTGCAGGCATATTTCCCTGTCTATTTATGTGTAATCCTCGTCTTAAATGTGAAAATAAACTTTTGCTCTTGCAAGAGCTCTCGGTCTTTTAGTCCCATTCCAGTATGTTCCGAATATTCTCCATTTTAATACATACTGAAAATGCGAAATTCATTCATTAAAAAATCATTTTAAGAAATGCAAAGAAAAAATTGTCTATTTATTTTCAAAAATGAATAAGGAACATTCATTATCTTCCCACATCGCTGATGTGACTAGAAGTTTCCAATCTTGTGTATTTGGACTTAGTACATAATCTCGTTACCACGCCATTACTTTATTCTCTTATTAAGTTTTTGTCATGTGAGAACATGATTCTGTTTTCTTTAAGAGGTTTTGAGTAATTGAAGGCATTAAATAATTGAAAACTCAAAATGTGAAGGAAAAAATTGTTAAAACCTCAAAATGCGAAGGCAACAAATTGTTGAAGCCTCAAAAGGCGAACGCAACAAATTGGCAATTTATCCCTTTTCTTATGCAAGAACATGATATTATTTTCGCTTGAGGTTTTTGAAGCCTCAAAATGCAAAGGCAACAAGTTGTTGAAGCCACGAAATGCGAAAACAACAAATTGCTTAAGCCTCAGAATGCGAAGGCTACAAATTGGTAATTTATCCCTTTTATCATGTGAGTACATGATATTGTTTTCTCTTCAGGAATTTTGGAGTTTCAAAATGTGTATTCAACAAACTATTGAAGCCTCAAAAGGTGAAGGCAACAAATTTTTGAAGCCTCAAAATGCGAAGGCAACAAATTTTTGAAACCTCAAAATGCGTAGGCAACAAAATGGCTATTTATTCTTTTTTTAAATTGGTTTTCTATACCTGCATTCTTTTCTGGTAATTGTTGTCGATTTAGTATATGTTGATTCTAAAACAAAAATATATTAATTTATTCCAAACTTGTAACATAAAACTGAGAACTTACTCAAATTAGAGCAGAAGCGAGTGATCAGATTCGGTGTGGCAATTCTGTAAAGTTCTTGGAGAGTGGCATCCATGTATGGTAAATTTTGCTTGTCGGAGCAGGTCAGCAGTCTGTCACCTACTGATGAGTCCAGTTCTTTCTGTGCCGCCTCTTGGACATCAAGGTGCTTGCTCAGTTCTTCTAGAAAGGCAGTGATTGTTGAACTAACTGTAACCGTGCTCTCAAGGAGGAGATTCATTGTGTTAGCCTTGAGACGTTCAACTGCAAAAAAAAAAAAGTTGGCATAAATTGAAGCAACTAATACTGATGATTATTCCGAAATAAGCAAATGGAAAAATTAACCTTCCAGCAGACTCGCGTACATGAGAGATATCCTAGAGATGAATTTCGTTTTATAACTTTAAATCTGGTAACATTTGGAACGCCTGTCCTAAGATATTTGTCCCCCTCCCTTTGACCTACTTTCAGTTGTCGTCGTAAGTTTATGGCGTTAATATACCTTTGCCGATCAGATATTTGCATTTTAGAGATACGCTCGACCGTCCATGTAAGTTTTTGTCACATCTGATTTTCTATGGTTTTACAAATAAATCCATATTGTTTTAGACTAGCGACAGCTGGCAAATGCACTTACGAAGGAAAATGTTGAAAAAATCACCCACATCTCTAAACGGTGTGCTAAAATTAAAGGTGCTAATGAGAAAAGTCAAACGACGTTTTGAAGAAGTGGAAGATGTGACGTCAGGGAAAAAAATGCGGAAAAAGAAAAGCGGACTAAAGTCACGAGGCTAAGTTGTGAGATTTGATAGAAATTTATATATTTGGAGCACACTAAACACATTTGCTCAACTTGCAAAGCTGCAATGAAATAACAATGAAACTATTTTCTTCCTTTTCATATCTAACTTTCAATTACTTTTTGCTTTTTATACATAAATTCTGTATTTTTTCACTTCTATATTTTATATGCAAACTGTTCTGTCAAAATATCGAAAATTTCATTTATATTATTTTTAAATCAATTCAGTTCACCTGCGGTCATTTTATATTGTTATTGCAATCTATGTTTATATTGTTTCTGCTTATTTTTAAGTAAAAAATGTTTAAAGTAATTGTAGTTATTAATTCTAAACTATTTACTATATAATTTTAATAGTTAGGCTTTTGAAAATTTACAATTTACTACAGCGTATGTGGGAAATACGCACGACCTTTCATGTTGGTATGACTGTCGCACCCGCTGGAAGGTTAAAAAGAATACTCTAACTTTTCGAATCAAATGGTTCTGAAATTGAGAATATTTTAAAACATCATAGTATGATAAAATCGTGGGTTTGATTCGTCTATATTTCTTTTATTTTTAAACATTTAATTTATTTATTACGTTTAAAATTTACTACATATTTTAATTAAAGATCAATAACAGAGTGCCTACTGAAAAGCATTTTATATCTTTACAAACCACCTGAATAATAAGCAATATAAAGTACATGAATTTTTTTTATAATAATCAATTTTGCGAAACATTTCACTGAAATAAGATTGATGTATCTCAAAAATGAATTTATTAGTTTATAACGGGTGTAAAAATTGTCTTTGTGCTATATACACCAAAATTAAGTTTAAAAAAAGTATGATTGAATATTTTTTTTTTATTTTTAATTAATGATCTATATTTTGCACTTTTTTATTTTCTTCCATTAAGAATATTTATTTATTAATAAATAAGCGCTAACAAATTTGGTAGCTGTATTTCGAACGGAATAACTGCAAAAAATTTTGAGCAGTTTTAAATCATGAATGTCGTTTTCTATTTTAGTTAGTATCTCACCACTAAACATTAAAATTTTAAAATGAAGTAAAATCAGAAAGTTATTATAGTTTTATTTCATAACTATTAAAGCGCGTTTTGATAAACGAAAAAAAAAGGCAGTGAAAAATTTCTTCCATAAATTAAAATAAAGTTGCTACAAACAAACCATACTTTGGTTTCAAACCTAAAGCCCGTGGATAAAATTTGAATCGCCGTACCTCTGTGGCAACTGTGGAAATTTTAATTTACAGAGATTAAATCCTAAAGGCCATCACCGGCCATCGTAGAACATTTCTCGAAAGAAGTCTGTCTCGTCATTGGTAGGGGCTAGTCGACCCCATACCCTTTCTGTATCTACCATGGTGAATTGAACCAACCACCAGACCGAAATCCTCAAATTTTAGGTGCCTCCGTTGGGAGTTGTAAGCATTTTTATGATTAAAATATTATTCGTTTCCGAAACTGTAGACTATATTTGCATATGCTCCTAAACACATATGATTCATGAGGCAAATTAACGCATTTATATCATAACTTGCTATAAAATTTTCTTATTTGTGAATGTGTATTCATAATACAATTATTTAAAGTATCCAGCAATGATTAGCACTCAACATAAAATTATAATGCTGCAATCCTATTTTATATATATGCCTTTCCATAAATTCGCAACTTAATTTTTCTGAAACCTCCTATAAATGAAAAAGTATTTACATATATATAAATGCATATATAAAAGTATATATGCATTTTTTTTATAACTTTACAACTTTATTTTCTTAAAAACATCTATAAATTAAAAAGTATTTCACCAACAACAAAACTTTTGGTTCGTTTCATTGCCCATATTATTTAAAACACACGCCGAAATTTTTATGTAAATACCTCTAATAATATTTAAGATACCAAGTTATTTTTGTGAAAATTAAAGTTTTGAGAAAATTGCAGTTAAAGGCTAATTTTAGACGAAAAATATGTGACCCTGGAAGACAGGCAAGACCTTCCATTTCCTAAAAACGATAAATTGTTTTCGGAAGAAGAAAGTCTAAACTTCAAGAGATAAGAATTAAAAAAATATTCGCCAATGTGGTCGATAACAGATGTTTTTAACATAGTCGGATGCCTTAAAAAACTATTTAAAAAATATGCGTGGTTCTTTTGTATCAATATTTCCCAAGACGCTTTTTCTGGCAAGCAGATGCGGAAAAAAAACTATTAAAACGCTTAGGAAATATTTTTAAAAGCGCTGACTCAGTGTTGTGAGTCCTTATCAAAAGGTCGATTAGCTAGGATGATTACTCACTTGTGAACGAGCCTTCGTTATCTCTTCCCCGAATCAGAAGCTCATTCCTGTGTTGCAGATAAACTGATACATAACCTCCTGATACATTTGAATCCAGGGCCTTCTCTTGCTCTTTTATTAAGCCATTTATGATAAATCTTGCTATGTCTCTAAATGCCTGCGCTTTTCTCATTTGGGAGGAAAGCAGGCATTTTAATCTAAAAAAAGAAAGTTAAAATGTATTTAAAAATGAATTCTGTGCATTCAGCCTTTTAATACAAAGTTTGTCAGTGACTCCAATAGAAGAAAATCCTTTTCATAAATTGAAACGATATTTTATTTCCATTGAGGGTCTCCACTTGGACCGACAATTTTTGTCGAAATTAAAATAACGTTATTTAATCTTTTTTCAATTCCTACTATTAATTCACACTCTCCCTACATATATATATATATATGAATTACTAATAAGATACTTTTTATTCATCCACTCGAGTTCAAATACATTTTTTTAAACTTGTCATGGATGACAATTGATGTAAATACAGTTTTTTTTTCAAATATTAATTCATTCATTAAATTTTAATAAATTTTCAATACTTTAAATAGAGTTATAGCAATTTGTAACTAAGAGCGAAAGTCAATAATTTTTTTATACTAAATCATTTTTTAAATAAATATTTAATAAAAAGTCACTAAAATAAAAAAAAATTGTTGACCTGAGTAGGAATTGATTTTTTTTATATTACTTGTTTTTATATTTCATTCATTATATAATTCATTGTTTCATTGATTTTTTAAACTTTTTTGCATATATAATAAGACAATCTCTTGTAAACTCGAAAAATTTCGAACTAGACAATTTTATACTAATAGGGTCGTTTTTATTAATTAATTAATTGAATTTCCAGGTAATTTCTATTTGGTCGCCAAATCCGTCGCCAAACTCTGAGATTGCTTACGCAACACCCTATCATAAATAATATGAAATATATGTAAATAATCTAAAAAATAAGTAGGAATTTAATTTTAAATTTCTTTTATATATTATTTGTTTTTACTAATAATAAAGATGAATGTGCGTAATGTGTTGGCGCTTTACAAGCCCCATTCTTATACCAAGAACTACCGAATTCGACACATTAGTATGTCTTGAGGAGTGGTAATATGCAGTTCGACATGATTATTTTTAAATTTTAATCAAATTTTTAATTAATTAAAAAATCAAGCTGAATTTACGTATTTTCTGCGATAAACTTCGAAAATATTATTGTAGAAACATAAATTTTGTGAAATTTGCTCAAATTGATGTTTTGAAATTCAAATTTAAAATGCACTTTCGCACTTCTGTTTCGTTTATTATGTGATCAAAGGATTTTTTATCGTTGAAAATTAAAGAAAAAAGATTTTGTTCAATATTTCTGTAAATTCACGAAACATAAAAAAAGTGAAATTACAGTATCCAGAAATTTATGACAGATGAACAACACATTTGTATTTTTGATATTGCCATGATGTCATGGGACTATCTCCATCAAAAGGTTCGCGTATCCAATAAATATAACTCATGTGAGACAAAATAAGACGACATTAATATAAAACAAACTGCTAGAAACGTGAACATAAAGTTATATTTAAACTATCTATCTGAAATCCTATATAAGTAATATATTTGTTGAGCCGGCTGGTCAATGATAAATAAAAGCTTAACAAACTCTACTTTCACTTATTTTCTTTAAAAAAATAAATACTGCATTTTTTTTCCATTAAACATATTTCTTGCATTCTTATCTTCTCATCATTTCAAAGCACATTAATTACTTATTTTAACTCTGCACATCTTGATTATGACAAACATTATATTTTGAAATGTATAAAACTTTCTAAAATTTTCATCCAGAATATTTAAACTCAACATCATTCATTGCGCATCAAAGTATTTAAAAAAACTGGTATTGTTAAAGACAATTTCCAATTTCATTTAGAGGTTTCTGGAAATCTAAGTAAAAATTGAAAAGATGATATATCATTGTATACGCGGTGTTCTAATCATGGCCCAGTAACTGTTTCTAAGCTTTTAGCAATATGTGTCTAAAATTAATAGAATGATTTCTATTTTAAAAAATTTGTATACCGAAAATAATAATATTTCAAGCTGTTTAATATTTCTTATGGATTAAGATGAAAAAACTCTAGAATTTTCAATAGTCGTTCTATCCTTTTAGCCATACTTCGCTACAAATTTTGGTACATTAACATTTCTTAATACGCGATTCTTCTTTCCCCTGCGATTGAAACCACCCGAGTTATTAAACTTCGAATTGTCTTCTCAATTCAATCGACTACTAGGGCAAGACTCCCAATGTCTGGTAGGTCTTCCATGAAGAGAAAGAAAACAGAATATAATGTAGAAACTTTTGCAGGTTTCAGATCATGTTCTCTATTTAGCGGTGCTCTTTATACCTTTGTTATTCTAAATCTGCTTTATATTTTCACTTTGCATTAATGTCATTCACTTGGTAATTTATGTACTTCAGAAATTACTCATTTTGTACCTATGCCATTAACATATTATTCTCCGGCTTCCTGGCATAAGGTTAGCGCGTCTTCCCCGTAGTCTGGGCATCCTTGGTTCGATTCCCGATTTATATATGGTTGCTCTTCCTCAGTTTTATCTGTGAGATGTGTGAATGTGTCCTCCTATAAAAAGGAATTGTGCCAGCGAATGAGTGGCAAAGTCATACTCTTCGTCCTAGTGGGTGCTACTAAAAAACAAGAGACGCACACTGTCAGCATAATCGTTATCTTCATAACAAATGTCCAATGGCAGATGCCATAAGAACACAACAACAACACTTATTATACTTTGTACTTATGCCATTCACTTATTACTCACTTCCTATTTACATAATTCCCTTATTACTCACTTTGTATTTATACTATTCACTTATTTTTCCCTTTATATAATGGGTTCCCTTTATATTTTATTATTTGTAAGCTGCTTGATATTTCTGTACAATATATACTATGTCCTTTGGGCATAGTGTTTATGTTTGTTACTGCTTTCTCCATACAATTTTCAATTCAGCCTCTTGATTCCAGAATCGTCGAACTGTTTATTATTTAATTTAACTATTGAACTTCAGTGAAATGGACTGTAATGTAATCCTTAATTATCATTTATGTTCTGGCGAGATTATAAGCTTTTCAATAAATAAATAATGATTCTGTACCAGTGACCTTCAATGTATTACACCTTTTTATTCAGGAGGCAGACTAGATCGTAGAAATGTCTTAACGTGTACGTATACACTTGAAGATTTTTTTAAAAAAATTTAACTATAAAAAGGCAATTTTTTTGCAGTAGGCCATTAATATATGCTTAAACTCATTTCAGTGGGAAAAAATCCATATTGCACTAGTTATTAATTAATGAATTAATATTTGATGAACTAATTAGCATATTTTTTGAAACATGATATCTTAAATTTTAATTTGCACTGAGTCATAATTCTAGTTGCAAATTATGCCTAATATTAGTTTTCATGGGATGAACCTCAATCAAGTCATAAAAATGCATAGTTTTTTTTAACATTTTTTTCATCAACGATGAATAGAAAAATTGAGATTTTTTCAGTAATTTTAATACTTAATTAGCTTTAAAAATTATTTTTTTTAAAAGTGACAGCTTTGATTGAGGTTCATCCCCTTCACTGTTTCTTACAGATTATTTTGATATATAAATAATTGCATTTGGTTAATTTTTTGTTGAGTTATCATTGTTTGAATTAAGCAACATAGTGGGAAAATATCATTCTTCAGAAAATGAGTATAAAGTTTCGAATGCACATGGAAATAAACCTTTAAAAAGTAGATAAAACTGGCGGAATACCGTTAAATTTACAGTTAAACATCGTTGCCAAACAGAAGGAATAAAATAAAATATATTTTAAATAAATAATTCTTTTAAAAAAGCATAAAATTTCAAATTAAATTTATGAAAAGTTGTTTGTTTACATTTTTTTAGAAAACGAAACTAGAGTTTTTAGTGAAAGTACATCAAAAAAAAAAATCCTTAAAACTCGAGAAATATTCCGAATATGGACAACATCTTGGTATCATTTGAAAGCGAAAGAATCGGAGAATATTTTGAAATAATAAAAAAATATTCGATATTTTGAACGATTTTCGAAGTTTCAAGTACACCTTAAACAATTTAAAGTACAAATTCTGATTATTTCATTCCGTTACCTGAATGCAAATCCCACGACAATGCTCGTCTTTCCTTCGAAAGCTGCTGTCATGTTCTTGAGAGCACTAAGTAACAGTTCGAACGTTCTGTCTTGCTCGAAAGTTTTATGGAACAAAATGTGAGACATGATATTTCCCGTCACATTGGATATGCTGGAGTACACATCAACAGGTTGCTGTTTGGTATTACGCATCCCTTCCAACATGGCCGTGATTTCTTTTTGAATCTTTCTTTCCAGCTCTGGTTTCCCTATATCTATGAACTGACCAACTTCGAGGAAAAAGCGTTTTTGCTCTTCCCACGTTTGCTTGCTTTCCTGCGTAAATCCTGTAAGTAAAAATATTGCATAAATTTATAACATTAAAAACATTTAGAGGATACTGTATCTTAATTTCCTTTTTGTTTTCTCATATGCGTAATATAACGAAAGTATAGTAATTGTCAAAACATTCGAACTCGAGCTTTTGACCAATCTTCACATTTTATACCACCGTAAGTTCAAAAAACTAATTTTCGTGAACAGTCCATCTGTCTGTGACAAAGAAAAAGAAAAAAATGCTTTGAGCTAGACGGTAGAAATTCGGTATACTATTGTAGTGATATCTTAATAAGACAGATAACATATACGGGACAAGAGCATGCTTTTGTCTAGTGGTATGTTACTGACTTTCGAACCCAAAGGTCCGGGATTCTATTCTGAGCCAACATCACTTCCTTCATTGGTGACCCCGACGTGATGTGGCGTCATCTACCCGGGCTCTATTCCGAGCACATTTCACATCCTTGATTGGTGACTTCGTACAATGAACCTTCAACCTTCATGCAACTGATGTGGCGCCATCTACCAACAACCAAAGTCGTCAGACTCACTTAACGCAACAATTCACGCACGCTCGCCATAACACTTGGCGTAACTAAAAAGCTCTCCGCTCGCCCAACAAAGATGGGTGCGGCGCATTAGACACAGCAGCTACACCCAGCAACCTCTCACTCAACAAACCAATTCATCACCACTCAACAAACAACGCATATAGTTCGTCTAACTCACTGGAGGTTGAGTCTGTGGTGATATCTTAATAAGACAGGTAACATATACGGAACAAGAGCATGCTTTTGTCCTGTGGTATGTTACTGACTTTCGAACCCAAAGGTCCCGTGTTCTATTCTGAGCCAACATCACTTCCTTCACTATCTTCACAACTAATTTTCAGATTTCTATTAAATGTTGAGTAAAATCCATTCAGAGGAAGTTCGTCTATTAAGAAGTTCGAATATGAGTTAACATGATACGCAAAAAACGAAGTAAGCTAGATAGATAAAACTCGACACACAGATTTAACATCTATAGTGTAGACACTTGTCATATTTTGAGTCAAATTCAATTGCTAGTTGATTTCTGTTGGTCTGTAATTTCAAAAATAAATAAAACACGATTATTCGAAAATTGCTATGGGTCGAATTTGGTATATGATTTTGTCTCAAAATTTTGTTTTAATCGGTTGAGAAATATGCATATAATGGTCGAGAAATATTTTTGAGTTCTATTAACGCATGTTAGACATCAACGCGAAATAATTCACCAAGAATGTCATCATAGATTTTGTAATAATGCCAAATTCACGCAAAATTTTTATATTTCATAAATGTTGAACTCCAAAGACCTAAAAAAGTACTTTAGCACGACAAGTATATTAGAGAGTATGAGAGAAAGTTTTGGGGAGACAACTACCTCTGATTTGAAAGCTTTTGAATTTCGATTTGAACGCAATACTTAGTTAAAAGTCAACACTTTCTTATTAGATTTGTTTCGTTTTAAATCTAAAGGTACAATGGGAATGGATACCATGGCTTTGAACTGTTGGCAGATGATAAGGTTATGCTTGAGCAATCAATATTTCTTCCAATTTTTAGCCGTTTTCTTCATCTAAGAAATCTCTTCGTATATTTAGTACTAAATAAATATAAAAAGTTTTCTAATGCTTATGTCAAAATGAGAATATCACTTTAGAATAATGTCAATTCATCTACATCTAGCCTAAGTACTGTATCACTTTAATTTTGAAATTATTTGAGGCTTTGTAGATAAAAATTCGCTGTATAGTACAAACACTGTGAAGTTAAATGATGTGCATTGATAGGGAATTCTTATTTTTAACGAATTTAAAGGTGTGCTGCGGTAAAAAAAAACACCGAAAGTTGCTTCCATCATATGGTAGTAACACCACATAATGGACTTTATTTCAGAATTGCATCAATATCAGTTTGTACATTCTTTCGATATCTTATTAACTGCTACATTTAGTAACGAATAAACACGATGTTTTGAAAATGTACGAAAAATTGCCCACACAATAAAATTATTACTTTTTTTAAATAAGAAAGTCTCAAAATTTTTTTAAATAAATCTTTTATCTGTGTAATTTATACATATTTTATTAGTTTTTCTTCCTTTCTTAATGTAAGCTTAGTGAAGACCCTGGTAAAAATGAATTTCAAATAATCCTGTTTTTATACCATGAGAACATGATTCTGTTTTCGTTAGGAGGTTTTGAATAATTGAAGGCAACAAATAATTGAAGCTCGAAATCTAGTAGGCAGTATTCATCAACATCTTTAAATCACATATATTTTTTACCTGATTTTATATGCATTACTTTATTTTGGAGTCGGCTTTCACATTATAGCTTTTGAGATCTTTACCGTCTGCTAATGTAGTTTTATTTTGGTGTAGACTTTCACTATATTTTTTGCATTATCTATTGTCTGCTTTCCATATCTATCCATATTATCTATCGTCTACTTTCCATATTCCATATCATCTGCTAATTTAGTTTTATTTTAGAGTTGGCTTTGACAGTGTAGTTTTATTTTTTTCCCATTATCTATCGTCTGCAGTTATAGTATTTCCCTTGGAAATTACAGTGTTATTGCCTAATTTGAACAATGTTTTTAAAAATAAATAAATCAAGTAAAAATATTGTTTATTTAATCGATAAAAAATGCCCGTTCAAGGATAATTTTAACTAATTAAAATAGGGTTATTAAAAATAATGCAGAAGGCTGTCAAATTTGGCGATTTATCGCCAGTTAAAAGTAGCCGGTTTAAATTGATTAATGACTTAAATGAATTAAGACAAATAATGACTTATAAATAATAATGTTCTCACATGATAACATGAAATTTGCGACAGTAGATTTAATTTCTTTTACTTGAATTAATATAAAGAAGTCATTTCAATATTCAGGTATTCAATTTGGTTATAAATCTTCACATAAAGCAGCATCATAATAAAGCGATAAAAATCTATTTCTGAACATTTTCGATTTAGTTACACATCTCACACTAGTCCTTATATTATAATGAAACTGCATTTTAAATCATTACTCTCTAACCGAAGTTATTTCATTTTTGCAAAATACATCTTTTATGATTGATGTGCAATTTTTTAAAAACAATGAGACATGCACTAAACATTTATCCAATGATTCTGTTAGCCATCAAAACACATACATTTTATCTCCTAAAAATTTATTTCTTTGCGATTGGTTAGAACAATTACATTAAATACTTACCCAATCCATCTGTTATCCATGAAACCACATTGTGCACATTTGGTCTCCTGTCAAATTCATTCTCTCTTTTTAGGAACACCTCTTTGATGATTGGCCTGCTGTTCAAAACAACGATTAAATTGCCACCAAGTGAACGGAAACTGAAGGTCTCTCCATAGAATTCACTCATGCTTGTATACACCTTGTGCGATACAGCAGACAGGAAAGGATAATACCCTAAGAGTGGCAAACCGCTGGGTCCAGGTGGAAGCTTTCTCATCTGACTTCGATGTGCCATGACCCAAATAAACCATGACCATATCGTTGTTAAACAAATTATCACTACTGGATGTTGAAAAAACTCAGCAATTTCCATAACGGTGCTTTAAAGTAGAGAAAAATAGACAAATTCCTTTTTCCTTCAAACCTAGTATATCGGCTTGTTTGTTTTCAGTCTGCCTTCAACAATTTTTTTTCTCGCTAATCGAGCACAACATCACTGATATCTATATCGCATATCTATTCAATGAAAAGATTTTTTCGCCTCTTATTGCTTATTTTTACTATAAGATAACACTCAGCTGAAAGCTAAAAAAAAATATTGATGGAACAGACATATAAAATAATCATTTGTATCGGTTTTAAAGGGCGTGTACTGTCAGGGCGCTTATCACTTTCAAATATTTTATCTCTTATCAAATATTTTATCGAACTCCATTCAAAATGCTGTTCCAGAATCGCTTTCTCATTCTTTAACTTGATTTCAGCATTGTTACGTTACTCATTCAAATGTGCCCCTATTCTTTTTCATTTATTGCAACATTTTTATCTTTACAAATGTTGTCGATCTTTTAACCTTGACGTGTATTACATTATTTAATTCCTACTAATTATTCACACTCCCCCTAAATTTATTTGTATCTTGTTCAAACTTTCAATCTCTAATAAAATACTTTTTATTGGTCCATTCAATTTCAAATACATTTTTTTAAACTTGTAGTACATGACACTTGATGTTAATACAGGTTTTTTTTTTTCAAATATTTATTCATTCATTAAATTTTATTAAATTTTTTATACTTTAAATGGAGTTCTAGCAATTTGTAACTAAGAGCGAATTTTTTATACTTAATCATTTTTTAATAAATATTTAATAAAAAGTCAAT
>JAPMOQ010055911.1:333885-353558 GCA_026543055.1 Argiope trifasciata
CTACAAATTTGACACATTTGTATTTTGGAAAATACAAATGTGCATTTTAAAGTGAATTTTTAATATTTTTTTTGGTTTTAATCACCAAATATATTAAAGCACGGAAAGATTTTTGTATAATTTTAAACTATAAAAAATCCATTCATTGATAACTGTTTGAATGTTCGTTGATTGCTGTTTAATTCTTTTTCTGTTTTTGATTGATTAAAAAAATATTTTGAGCGCATTTTACAACAATTTATTTCATTCCTGAAATGAAGATTAAATTGTTCATAATTGATTTAATATTACCTGTTGCTCATGGTATGAAGATGGGTTTATTTTCCCTCATTGTTGAGTATATTCAAGCATAAAGTACACTATTAATATAATTTTTAAAATTTCGTAAGAAATAAAATTTACTTTATTTCAATCAACAATCAAAATTGTCTTAAAATAAATTTTAAATATTGTTGTTTTTATAGTTATATAATTGGATGCATAAATTTTATGGTTGATAGAAATTTGGGAAATGCCTGCCATAATGAACAAAATCGAATAAAGTTTCTAAACTGTCTACCATTATTAGAAATTTAAAATATTTCACTGACGAATCGTTTACAAAGGTTACATAAATATTTAATAAAAAGGTTTAGCTTTTTGATTCAAACAAACCAACTGGTCAACTTAGGCCAGGGGTCTGCAACCATCGGCACTTTTAATTTGAAGATTGATGATGTGCGGCTCTGAAATTCCATACAAAAAATTAATAATTAAATATAAAAATTCTTAAAAATTAGAAAATATATTTTTATGCACCTAATCTCTCAACAGCTTCTATCAGCATAATCGTTAATTACAAATCGCTACGCTTAACATGGCCTCAATGAGTTAAATTTAAACTATTGTTTTGTTCTTAGAGATGAAATTCCGTGACTCTGTCTATCTTTCAGCCATCCGCAAACTGCCTCACCCAAAGAGCCCCGTTAATTTGAAAGCCAAAAATTTGTGGAGTGGTAAGTTCATAGTACTCAGTAGCAAGTTGAAAGCGTTAGAGGTCCAGAATTGCAAGCAAATCGTGCAGCACAAGTGGACAGCTTCAAGAGCAATTCCGCAATTTGAGTTCATCATATACGATGCGTGGAATAGTCTTCCAGAATGCTAGAGTGAGTTGAAGAAACTGACATATAAAGTGCTGACAATCTTCGGATCGACATATTCGTGTGAGCTAGCGTTCTCTCGTTTGAATATAATAATAAGTCAACTAACAAATAAAAATCTAGAGTGGTTCTTGAAATTTAAAAAGCAAGCTATAAGTCAAATTTAATCAAACTTTCAAAATGCATGCAAATGTAACAATCTACATTTGTGTTTTTATGTGAATAAAGATTATTTTTATTTAAAGCCGTTTATTTTAAATTGAAATAAAATGTGTATAAGCTATATTATATATATTATACTATATTACTAAATCGAATAATATTAAACCGAAATTTTTTTGGCTACTTAAAATCTGAAAAAAAAATTAAATTGCTGTTTTTGACTCTTTGTAGCCGATTCTTCTTGTAGACGATTGATGAAAAATTAAAAACAATTTCACTTTCATTGCACAATGAAATCTATTGAATATTATTCAATAATATATTTTTTAAATAATAGCCAAAATTCGTGAAATTTTTGTTTGCAGCTAAACTGGTGTCAAATCATTTAGTTGATAACTAATCTATTATTTTTCCTTTTAAAATGATGATGATGTTATCAACTAAACTTGTATTCTTATTTTAAAATTTTCTTAAAATAATTTGAGCGATAGTATTTTTTATGTTCAGAATGTCTTTTCACTTCTAATAAAAATTTTATAAATATGCTTCCGATATACATATTTCTACCCTCCAAAGTATGTATGAAGTACATTCGTTTTTAATTAGTACAGATGGTTTTTATAAATCAACGTAAACACATGCATTATAATGCTACTATTTTAAACTTCAAAAAAATTTTACTTTTTACGAATTTATTTATTTGGCAAATAGAACAAATACTCTTAACCAACCTGTGTGCTGTCCTAATATCTAAAATCCAATCATTGCCGAAAATTGAGCTTTTAAATTAAAATTAATCGGTTAGTTTAAAGAAATCCCTTCTAGGACGTCAACAGAAAAGTTATTCTTTCTGATATAACTTTTAGAATCAAATTATCAATTTATAAGGAAGGCATCCAAAGTACATTTCGTCATCTGACCGTGGTTCAAAATTACGAGGTCCGTCCTAAAATAGCCCTAGTGTTGCTTCAAAACAGAACATTAATATAACTAATTAAAATAAATTTAACTTAATAAATATAACTAACTAAAAAAAATTTATTGAATTCTAGTCTATCGTATCCCCGAATTTGTCTCCAATATGGTAAACAAAAAAGACAGTCTGAATTATTTGCCTAGTAACCTTAATAATGATTTGTTCGTAATTTTTTTCCCTTGTTGAGTTGCACATCTACAACAGGAATTTTGTAAGATATGAAAATAAAAAATAATGAACAAATAAACATCCTTTGACGAATTTAATTAAATTGTGTTTAATAATTAAAAGTATTCTTATTGCTAACAAAACATCCAATGTTATATTCAAAGTGAACAATGAATAAATAATATTTATTCTACTGGATTTCTTGTTGAATTATTTCATTCTAATTAAAATCGTCTGTTTATGAAATTGCCAGGATATAAAATAAAAAGCCAAAAACATCTGCTCGACTTTTTTGAATCGTTTGTTTTTATTTCGCAGTTTTTCATTGTAACATTCTTACCTTTCTAACTAAATTCTTTGTGATTTACTGTTGTTTTCATGGATTTATCGTGATTACTCGATAAGTCTGTGAGTATTCAAAAATCCGATACCTGATGGTTAGGATAATTAAAAACGTTGTGATCACAAAAATTGTAAAGGATACTGTATTTGTGAATTCGATGCCTATATTCGAAATATTAGGGGTGAAGACATAGTAATGTTTTCATCAGTAAAAAGTTCCACTTTTTAAAATGGGAATTCTTTAATTGTTCCTTGCTCAAATGAAGCACCATTTCCCTAATAGTATTTTCTCTTGTACTGATCTTGTTATTTTCAGAATCATTGAATTTAATGAGCTAGCGAAACTATTAGATTTTTCTATGCATAAATGTAACTATTTTTGAAGTTAAAGTATTCTGTTCTGTGCCTTCTTCAGATGCGAAAGACATCCTGTGCTAGAATTCTTCTGTGTGTAATACAGACCAATGCAGTCGGTTTGCAAAAGTTCTTTATTTCAGAATTTATAAAACAGTAGTAATCGTGGTCCCTTAAGAGCTCAAAAAGAAGTGTTTTTAGATATAGCAAACGTAATCAATAAATATCGTAATTTTAATAAAATTGGTAGGTGACTAACTATTTCATCGCATCGATTACATGCAAACAATTTTGATTTGCAGTTTGGCATCCTTGGCGAAGTAAGGAGTACACTAAACTAGGACTTTACCCAGAATTTATTACAGATTAGTTTGCTGCTCTTTGTCTTTGATAGGAATATGCATCGATATTGTAATTACCGAAAAATAATACTTTTAACAGAATGTATATCTAAATAAGACAGCAGTAGTGATGTCTATTGCATACGCTTTAATAAGTGTTTTCTCCTTCCTTCTCGCTCAAGTATTTTGTAATTTCCAGAGTTCTGTACATGAGAGGTTTGAACTTTCCATCCGGAGAGAAAAAAGAACGTGGATAAGTCGAACGCCTTTTTACCGATTTATTGGACAAATATTTAACAGAATTAAAATTTTAGTAGCAAGATCTCATCTCACCTTTTAGTTATTTGAGTCCTCATATTTGCATGCAAGCACAAGTACAGATTGACTGACAATCAAAATTCAAGAAGGACAAAAATGTGAAGAATTCGGTGCAAAACTTGATCACCAAATTTTGTTTATCTAAGTTTGTTAGTTCTTTTGCCACCTCCACTCATTAGATAGACTTCTCATGAATGAATTTTGTTCCAGATTTGGCAAATTTGATGCTCTTACTAAATTTTTTTCGTCTAACTCAACGAGTTTTTGTATAATAATATTGATGGAGAAACAAAATTCTATTCAGGGAGTCTGAAACATTGAGGTTCGCCAAATTCTTCGTAATTGCAATGCTTTTCAGTTTCTGCACATAAAATACAAGGAAATAATCATGAAATAGTATCGTTTATAAATTCAAGATATTCAAACAGCATAAACTGTTATAATTAATTCAATTCATACTTAGTATCGCTAAACTATTTTAAATATTTCTTCATGATATTCGCAAGCTTATTCACTTACGTAATAACATTGCAGAAAATTGTGTTTTTGGTATGCATTATACTACAGGTACTCGATATAAACTGCATCTAATTTTAGTGTTTTTGTATCGCAAAACTAAGACTTACTTTAATAAAAATCTATTTTTTTTCTATAAAACTTTCAGCTTATCAAAAGGAACAAATAAAAAAAAAATGAAGCATTCGTAAGCTATATTATTGTTCAGTATTCTTGCAATTGGGCAATATAACAACATAATAAGTTGTATCAAGTATATATGCAACAAGCGCTGAAAAGCCTATTTATATCTGAATATTATAACCATTGTGTAATAATAATGAATTTATCAAAACTATACAGTCTGAAAATTCAGCTTATTTATATATCTTGGGTTAAAATAATTTTTCGAAATTTAAAAATACTTTTTGTTGTAGGCTTCAGAATAGAATAATTTCAAATATAATTTAAAAACTACTTGAAAAAGATAGAAAACAATTTTATGTTTCGGCATAATTAAACTGCAAAGTGGATTAAAATATGTTTTTCATATAAATTTTATTCACAATCGAGCAATTAATGTTGTTTTATTGAGCAAAAAGCAACAAACAAAACGATTTACACTTTAATTATTTAGTACAGAGAAATAAGAAAGGTGATCGATAAGACATTTTTAAAAACTGCCGAGTACAAATAATGTTAATCAAATTTACCATTAACTTAATTACAGGTAATTGTTGAAATGAAACAATTAAAATCTTCCGAGTTAAAAAAAATATTCCAGTAGAATTTTCTTTATAACAATAACAATAAACCTGCTGATTGATTTTAAAATAGAACCAACTTTTATCCCTTGAATCGACTGGTGAACCTTGTAGTCGTCATTCTGATAGGGATTGATATCCATCATCTGGTTCCTGATTGTGAAGGAAAAAATGTATCAAGTTGTAAGATTCTGCCTTCACGTCAATATTTTTGTAATGTGTCCAAAATCCGTAATGAACATACATGATATTGGTTAGTTGAGTAAGTACATGCGATATGAAATTTCTTCTGTTTCGCAATATAGCTTGGCGGCATAGCTGACAAGCGAAAGCCCACAAATATAGATGCCTGAAGTCATCTACAGGCAGAGAGAGTAGATAATGTATAAAGCACCGACTCACGTACCGCCGAGCTTCGTCTATAGGCTTTTGAATCCATGCTTCAACGCTAAAACCTGTCATACGTCCTATAAATACGCACTGCACTTCCATGCAATGCTCTGCCAAAGCTTTGCCAATCTCCACAGTAAACAAATCGTCAAGAGAATACCTAAGAAGATTTTCTCTAGGCACTGGGGGATGCCACATCAGATTATGCCAATTTAATACAAATTGGATGCAGTCCGCCGCAAATAGAGCAATAGTTTCAATTGTAAGAAGCGTGTCATCAATCACTACTTCCATTCTCAAAGATTTGTTGTTTATAGTGTTACTGATGAACTCGAAGTAATAAACCAAATGATAAGACTCATGCTGGATTTACACTCGGCCAGTTATAGGATGACAAGTAGGCAGCGCATGCGTAGAAAGGCTGAAAAGTTTTGTTCGGTCGATGGCAAGTAATTGTCCTCAAGGGGTATCAACATGTCATTGAATCGCATTTTTTTTTTCTTATTACGCATACGTTTGTAGAATTGGTGAGCTTTTTGGCATTAAAAAGTTAAGTACTCATCACAGATTAATTCCGACGTCTTTTTTTTTTCTCTTTGTTCTTTCTGATCCGAGCTTCTGTTTTCTTTTTCATTCTATTTGCCATTTCTTTTCAACAGTTTTTCAAATTTAGACATTTTTATTTTACCATATTTCTTTGTGTAAATATCCATCATTTTGATGCGATACGCAGAGAAAAAGAAAAGTCCAGGGACGTCAATTTATAGCCAGCGTGGAATACATGAATCTATGAAATTGCGCTGCAAAATCAGCCACATTCTGGGCATGCGTTGCCTACTGACAGTCTTGTAACCAGAAAGTATAAACCTTGTATTGTTATTGGATTTGTAGACAGAAAAATGCTATTAATAGGCAACCACTTTATTCTTTTTCTGTTTGATAGCTGATTGCATCGTGTCTGTCTGGCGATACTAGCTGTTTTAATGGAGAATTGTAATTCGCGAATTAAAGCAATCTACAATGTTATTTTAGATTGCTTATAAAATAACTGGGTTTAGACTCGGGTGTTTATAAGACAGAAAGGGACTGGTTTATTTTTGCCGCAATTCAATAAGATAAGTTCAGGCATTTCAGGATTGACTATAAATTGCCATTTGGTGTTCCTGAATTTTTCTTTTTTCACTGCGTATTGTATTAAAAGGAATATTTACACAAAGTAAAATAGAAAAAAAAATAACTACAACTTAACTAAATTTGAAAAACTATAACAAAGAAACAGCAAGCTCCCTCTCCCCCAGGTTGTTGTTTTTTGTTTGAGAACAGATGAGAATACAAAAATTATTTATGTTGTAAAAATGCTGTTGCAATGTTCGGATACCACTTATTTAGTAGTTGGAAGAAAAGGGGATTGGTATTTATATCATCAATTGCTGTTATCCTCTGTTTCCAGATGAAATTATTTAGTTTTCAAATAATTTTGCGAAAGCATAGAAATCACGCTAAAGATGATGAATGAGATGATAGATGATTTAAATTTTTGTTAACGAAGCAAACAAGTTATGAATTCGGGACGGAAAATTTCAAAAAATTACAAAGTGTTATTTAAAAATGAAAATATATTATGCATTAACTTTAATCATTATTTCAAGGTATTCAGAAGTACTTTAAATTCTGAGGGATTGTTGTTTAAATATTTTTAAGAGGACTTGGCACTCCGAAAATTTCGAAAAATCCACGAATGTATCATTTTTCCAATTTTGTGTGAAAATGATCCTTGAATCTTTGACTTATTAATTTGAAAATTTCAAAGTAATTAGACGAGTATTTAGTGTGCTATTGAATTATTTTGTTCAATTCTATATTAAGAGCCCCGCCCACTTATTGTTTACATCAAATATATTTCACATGAGAGTAGTCAAGCTGTTTAATTTTTTTTAGCAGTAGGACAACTGTTTGATTTTATAACGATTAAATCTTTGTTTATAATGTTTTCGCTTTTCTTTCCGATTCGGTTTATTATAATCATCTTCAAAATAATTAATTTCCTTTAAATTTCAATGAAATGAGGTAGAATTTTTCTATTTATTAACAAATATATGACAAACAAAATAGGGGAGCAATTAGTAAATATTTTAATTTTTAAAAAGGAAAAATTTTCTAATTCCTTTATATGGTAATGGTCATGCCTTTATTTTGATACCTTTGACTTACAGATGCCACATTATTGCTTTGACAAAAAAAAACTAGCTTGATGTAATTTTTTTTGTGTTGAAACCCTTAAAGCTGTTTATCTCATTTTGCTTTTTTCCAGAATAATATTTGCTACAAAATATTAAAAATCAATCCCATTTTATTGTAAATGTATGAAATTTTTCATTTTCATTCTCAAATACATGCTTAAAAGAATTAAGAACAGATTTGTAAAAATTTTGCAAAGAGTTTTTTTTAAATGTTAAAAGTGAAAAAACCTCATTTTTCAAAGAATTTCGCAAAATGTTGGTACACTTTTTTTTTCAGAAACTAATATCAACATCGAAAATCATAGTAAAAGGTGTTAAATATAGTAAA
Source organism: Argiope trifasciata (assembly GCA_026543055.1). Lineage (NCBI taxonomy): Eukaryota > Metazoa > Arthropoda > Arachnida > Araneae > Araneidae > Argiope > Argiope trifasciata. The sequence goes on from JAPMOQ010055911.1 coordinate 341,903, forward strand.
AGGTCCCTTTTAAATAATCCGGTAAAAAATATTGATAATCGCACAAGAAGCAGTTTTTAAAAAAACGTTAAAATTCTTTAAAATTTAAAAAATATTTAAATTTGTAATTTTTGAAACTGAAAAAATATTTTGAAAATTCACGTTTCTGCACAATTTACGTCTGTTACAAAATTTGGAAAGAAATTTCGGGTACCAACGTTACCGATTAAACGTTAGTCATCAACTGACTTGCCTACGATTCATATTCATCTAATTCATTTCTAATCTCTAATTATATGGGTAAAAGTGTAGAATAGTGTGCCCCTTGCTGCGCCAAGGATGCCAAGTCGCCAACAAAGATGGCGGACAAAATAAACAAACTGTTCCCCCGAACAATTACAGTTGCCATTTCCCGTCTTTTTATTTAGAATGTTTAATTATAATTATTTGTTTAATACTGTCCGGTGCCTTCTACAGATGCCGAATGCATCTGTAGAAGGCACCGGGCAGTATTTTTTAACTTAAAAAAAACATCCTAGGGCTTCGCTTTATTACGGAGCGGGAATACAGTAGCTTCGCTAGCAAATTAAACAGATGGACGGTTGGATTAAGGAATAGTGCATAATAATATTACCAGTAAGAATAAAGGACATTATAGGAACGAATATTATTAAGAATTTTTAATATTTAATGTACTTAATTGTTTTATTTAATCTTTTCAAAAACACTCAACACTTCAAAACATTCTTTTCGAGCCTCATCAACTCGTAAAAAAATATTCCACTCATCCTTCATCCATTCAGTAGGTTCGAACTAGGGCCTACAATCCCAACTACCAGACATCCACACCTGCACGATTGCAGACATAATATTTCGAGGGAACCAAACGTTGGAGTACCAAAAGAATTACGAGAACGGTGAATAATTCCATGGCAGACTTCTTTAATAAGAAAACGCAGACGATTTGCGAATTCGCATAATTTTAATTAAAAATGGGAAAACGAAATTTTTTTTGTAAATATTAACACTGAAAATGAAATAAATGTTATTTTAATTAATATTAATTTTATTCTAAACTTTCTTTGCATAATAAATTTTAAATTAAACTAATAAACAAAATTTAAATCATCTGAAATCGATATTTTAAATATTAAATTTATTATCAAACAGTAGTAGTTCATGAACAACTCAATTATTGTAAAAAGTAGTAAACAAAACAGAATTAGGGTTACTGTAAGAAAGTTCCTTTGGGTTGCCATATTGGCGGAAAACTCGGGGGCACACCGTGCTACACTTCAACCATTATATGACCCCTGCTCTATTATATTGATTAGATAGCAAAAGATTAATCTAATTAGGTAACTGAACAGAATGAAAAAATAAATCATTGCAGCAAATGTATAAGGAATCAAATGTTTTAACAGCTAAAGCAGATCTCAAAAGCTGGTCAAATGAGCCTCTATGGAAAAAAATGCTTAAACTTAATAGATTCTGTACCATGGCTTCATAAGTCATTTAACCTTAAATTAAGAACTTTTAAATCTGTGAAATAATTTTCATTGATTAAAATATATGTGAAAAAAAGAATGCTCCGTATAAACTGTCGAAAACAGAATTTGCTAATAAGTAAACTTTTTCAGAAAATAGCAACTTATACTAACAAATGTTACAACAATTAACTCCCAAATGACATTACTTGATAATCATGCAAAGTGATAAATATTTTAATAGATTTAAGGGAGTTATTTTACTTTTTATGCCGTGAAAGCTTATTATCGCTTTTAAAAATGTATTTAGCATATTAACAAGCACTGAAAAAAGAATACATAATAATGCTTTGATTTTGCATGGATTTATTATGTGTGCATGAGTATATTCGAAAATTTTCATATTGACTTAAAGAACCATTTTTGTTTAGTCTTTGCACGCAGGTTCAGAAAATTAAGTTTTGAGAAAGGATTTTTAAAGTTAAAAAATCATATATTAAACTTCTCTATTCACGAGTATCACAAATACCACAAACATTTTCGATAGAAAGGTCAATAACAATCTTCACGCTTTGTTTACTATATTTTTTAAACAATTAATGTAAACGTATGTCTGACGCCTTAAAATCTTCAGCTGGTTTGGCTATCAAACAAAATCAGAAATTGCTTTTTGAAAAATTGAAGATTTAAAGGTTCTACAGATCTTTAATAAATTTTGAAAGATGTCTACAATGTGGAATTCATTAGATTATAGATCAACCACATTACCATTGACTGAACTAAAGGTTGCCGTGTAAATACTTTGGATATTTTAGAGAAATTCCATTCTTTTATTATTTTGAAGCACGTGATAAGGTTTAAAAAAAGAAAAATTGAAGCCAAAATTTCTGGAGTAAACGTTTATTAAAATTATAAAAAATACACAAACGATGAACAACGTAACAATACAAGATGAAAGGTTCTTATAAAATATAGATTTACAATAAAATCAAAGTCGAATTTTCACCAAAAAATATATCAGTTTTCAACACCTCCAGTATGCAATAGAATGTTCGTCCTTCAAGACAATAAATAATTTTTCATCGTATGTAAAAGTTTCCAGATAAAAATGTTACATAGAAAAGTATAAACAAAAAATGCGTAAAACTAAACGAGCATGTTTGCTCATAGTCATTTTAAAATAAACTTCGAGTCTTTAAAATTTTTAAAGCAGCAAAGAGAATTCTTACGCATGCTCTTCAGATAAATATAAGAATTGAAATATAACGGTTTAATATTAGTTTTGACATGCAAGGGAGCTTTATCCACTTACTTTAATTTGGTTCCGAAGAATCTTACTCGTTCATTTCCACCCAAAGTATGCATTTCACTCTCCTCGTCCCAAATATCCTATATATCCTCACCAATTTATTCCGAAATGACCGATTCACCCTCTTTTAACAAAGTTTCCTATTCATCCTTTTCTATCGAAGTTTCCTATTCATCCTCTTCTATCGAAGTTTCCTATTCATCCTCTTCTATCGAAGTTTCAGATTTAATCTCATCCAACGAAGTATCCCATCTACTCTTTTCCATCGACGTTTCCGATTTAATCTCATCCAACGACGTATCCCATCTAATCTCTTCTGCTGACGTTTTCGATTCATCATCTGGCGACGTTTCCGATTCATCTACAGCCGAAGTTTCAGATTCATCTACAGCCGAAGTTTCAGATTCATCTACAGCCGAAGTTTCAGATTCATCTACAGCCGAAGTTTCCGATTCATCTTCTGCCGAAGTTTCCGATTCATCTTCTGCCGAAGTTACAGATTTAATATCTTCCAACGAGGTATCCGATTTAATCTCTTCCAACGAAGTATTCCATCCATTCCCTTTTACCGAAGTTTCCGATTCCTTTTTTTCTATCGAAATATTCGATGCATCCTCTTCTAACGAAGTGCCCCATCTACTTTCTTCTGAAACATCCAATTTATTTCCTTCTTTTGTTTCATTTTCTATTACTGAAACCTCAATAACACTTCTTTCTTCTGTTTCATTCTGTTCAGTATTAGAGTGCAAAGCGGATCTCTCCTCGGATGAGTCTGATTCGTTTTCTTCGGAACTAACGACTTCACTAGCTGCAACACCATCATCACTTTGTGAATGAAAACGTTGGTGGTCATTATTGTATGTAATAGATACAGCATCAAATTCCTTGTACTGTCTGTGATAAGGATAATATGCTGAAAGAAAATTAAAAAGCGCCGAAACAACAATATTAACCAAACTATTTCGATTATTTTGCAGTGCTATCTTGCTGACATAGCATGCGAAAGAAAGCACTTGGAATATATTTTGCTTACTAGAATTAAAAACTTCCCAGATATAATAGTCCTGAAAATATCTGGCTTCAGAGGGTATACATATCTCCAACCATTTCTGTTCGTTGAAACCCCTCTCCTTTGCCATATGAATAGTCTCTTCTTCTATACAGCTATGAGTGACGGCTTTTCCTAAATTTTCTTTAAAATATCTCATTTCATACTTATGAAAAAAATTTAAATCCACAGGAGGAATCCAGCCGTGCAAGTTATTATAACGCAGGGAATAATCAATTAATTCTGCAGCAAAGAAGAGAATCGGATCGGTTTTAATCACAAATAATCCTCCGTTATTTCCCCCAGAGCTGTTGTCTTCATCTACCGGACCTTCAATGCCTTCGTCAACATCATGCAGTTGATGGCCACCACCTTGTTCATCCTCATATTCGATGGATAGGAAATAGTCTTCATTGTAGTACTCATTGTATGGAATGATTTTACGAAGTGCTCGAAGAAGTGCCCAAACAACATCGTTTACTAAACTATATCGATTGTTTTGCATTGCTATCCTGCTTGCATAGCAGGCAAAGGAAAACATTTGAAATAAATATGGAATATTATAATAAAATATACCCAAGAAAAAATACTCTTGACTGCGTCTGGCTTCCTCATGTTCAATGAATCCCAACCATCTTTCCTCACTGAAACCAAGACTGTGAGCCTGCCAAATAGCATGCTCTTCCGTGGTCGGATTAATGACGGTCATTGCAAAATTTTCGTTAAAATAAGTCTTCCGATGCAGTCTACGGAGAACGTCCAAGTTCTGTGGTGGGATCCAACCATATAAATTATGAAAACGCAGTGAATAATCAATCATTTCTTCTATCAGTAAAAGAAATGGATCGTATTCGATCGAATGTCTTCTTGAAGGATCGATGTAGGCTATTTGGTAATTTGGGAATAATGAAGCATGATCTTGAGGCAATGGAGCGTAAGCCATTGTTTTGCTCTTTCTTCAACGTGACTTGTCAATCATGAAACTGAATCAAAAGTCAACTTGTAAGGCAGAAAGCTGCAATTGATTGTTTTATTGAGATGCCATTCGAAGATTCATTTTACTGTAACTTATTTTTTATTTGCCATTTTAATTGCCCATGATTCAATGTGGCTAATGTTTCAGAACCTGGAACAAGATACATGTCAGTTAATAGGTCTTTCTGATCAACAACCCTTGCAACTGTTTGCATTGAATTATCTTTAGTTATCATCAAAATTTAGTTATAAAACTCAAAATAGAGCCCAACCTCACTGAGTGAGTAAAAGAGATTGTAAAGCCGTGACTTGCTAATGAATGATGATAAATGTCGATTAATAAGTATTTTTGATTAAAAGTCTTTGTAGTTTTATTTCCTTTCAACTTATTCTTGCCAATCAAAAAGACTTATAAAAAAGAAAGTTATAAAACTCAAAATAAAATCCAACCTGGCATAGTGAGCAAAACTGTTTGTAAAAACCTGATTTTCTGAACGAATGATGTTTCGCAACATGAGTGTCAGTTAATGGGCTTTTATGATTAAAAGTCTTCGTAGTTTTATTTCATTCCGAGTTATTCCTGGTAATCATCAAAATGTAGATATAAAACTCAAAATGTGGCCCTGAGAGTTTCCAGATAATTATCAAAATTTAGTTATAAAACTCAAAATAAAATCCAACCTGGCATAGTGAGCAAAACAATTGGTAAAAACATGATTTGCTTAACGAATGATGATTCGCAACATGAGTGTCAATTAATAGGTATTTTTGATTAAAAGTCTTTGTAGCTTTATTTCAATCAAAGGTATTCCTCATAATCATCAAAATTTAGTTATAAAGCTCAAAATATAATACAATATCGAATAGTGAGCAAAACATATTGTAAAATTGTGACTCGTTTAACGAGTGATGTTTCGCTGAATGGATGGCAAGTAGACTCCGTGATGTCATATTTTCGATTGAACTGTACCAATCTATATTGGAAGTTAGTTTGAAGAGAACCTTTATTGTTATTTGGAAGAAGGTTCGGCCAGATCGCTTTGTCGAACATGATTTCAAAGAGCAAATGTCCATGGAATCTTAAGCTATATGATTTTCTCTCTGGCTAAGGTTATGGATCTAGAGATGAATAGCAACGATATCGATGAATGATTGAGGAATACAACCAGAACTGCTGAGGGATGGGGAGTTGCATCCTATATCACAGAAAGAAGTTACTAAGGAGATTTGGTTTGAAAAGGAAGAAATAAGAGATCCAGAAGAGATAAAAATCTTCCAGTAAAGTAAGAAAGGTTCTATAAGCATCAGAAATTAATAAGTCTTATTTTGAGAAGTATTGCCCTGATGTTGCAGATTCTATTCAAGTTTCAAATTCATTTCATGATAATGCTGTGTCACATTCTTGCCAAATTTTGAAGAGAAACCGAAGATTTCTTTAGATTATTTTCTTGTAAGACCATTGGGAGTGCCCCCCCCTTAAATTTTCACTCATATTCTCTTACAGACTTATGCCAAAAACGTCTTGCATTTCAATGGCGTACAATAGCTACTAAATATTAACTTTTGGGGCAAATTTAGTATTTTCAATGAATCTATCATACCATTCTCAGCGAATTAGACATTTAATTCCTGGAATTTTTAACCTCTGCCATGTGTTAATAACATTAAAAATCGAATTTTTCTTTGACATTTTTTCTCAACCGATTGAAAAAAAAATTCGCATAAAACTGCAAATTATTGTTCATAAAATTCCACACAAAATTTGATACATTTGAGTCATTACGTTTTTGAATTATGGCATCTGCATGTTTCTGAAAGGGGAGTCCAAAAGACTGTCGTTGAATTTGGTTCAAAATTTGGACAGATATGTGTTGACATAATGTTAAATAACAAATACACAATGTTTAACTGTACAGTTCGAAAATATTGAAAGGCTAGAGATATAATGGCGTCATAGACAATTTTCTGGGCATTTGTAATCAATAAATAAAATTAGAATGTATGTCTGTGTCGAATGGACAGTTTAGTTTGTTCTCCCTTTCGCAGTTTAGCAAGGAATTTGAAAAAAATTTCGTGGCATTCAATCATTTTCATGGTGATTGCAAAGAAAAAGTTTTGTGATGCTAAGTTAATTAGGAAATATATTTACAACTAAATATACCTGGAATGTCGGCTGGTGTAGTTTCGACATCAAGGCATTTATCATTATAAATAGCTGTTACTCAAGATACGATAGTTCACTAAGTAAAATAAACTTCCCGAAGTGTTATCGTGCATTTGTTTGACCTTGAATGTTGGGTTATTGGGTTCACAGTGGAAACGAATAAATTCTTCAAAAATTGTTCTCCTAAGTGTTTCTTTACTCAGTATTTGCTTATCTGCTCATTAAAAAAAATCATTCGAATTTTGAATCTTGTGCAGAGTAGACACCCTGAAACGATGATTCGTAAAAAAGGTCTAAGCTTGATGAAATTGCTAATTTTTTGTGAGAGCTTTCTGAGAATGAATCGGATGGTGTTGAGCTGTGTTGTTCGAATGGAAATTCCTATGAAGACATAAAGTTGAGTGAAGGTGGATTTGATTAATCTGTAAAAGTATATTTTTGTTACTGTTTTTTATGAGGGGTATAATGTATGATAATATAGAAAATAATATTAAAAAACCTTAAAAATTAAATCAACTAAACAGTAGTTCTGCAATTATTCTGTTATAGCAATTATTTTACCTATTTTATATCTCTGAGTCAAAACGACACCAATGGACGTTTAATGGTAATCGAAATCCCAAACGTTTAAGTGTAAAGAGTATTGCAGTAAACTTCTAACTAGCTAGCGTTTCTTTTTAAACTCTTCTCTTTTTTTAAAAAAAATTAATTTCTCGTGTAATTATAAAAATGTTTTTAAATGTTTTTTTGCTTTTTTATACAAGAATTACTATATTAATATTATCAAAACTACTGAAATTCATGAAACAAACATCAAGAATTTCGTTTATTTTTATTAAATATATGTATTCCAACAATGTTAATACATTTCAGCTTTATTTTCATAGCTGCACACGACGCAAGGCACCATCTTCTCTCCATTGCATTTCTCGCAGCTCATCCAAACTGGATTCAACCTTGCATTGTGTGCACCAGCTTCACTCTCTGCTGGAACTTCAAACACCTTCTTATTCAAGCAGATGAAGTTGCCGTCCACGTTGGAACCACTATCAGCCATGGTGAGACCTGAGTACTCTATCTTCCAGTTCTTGGGGCAGGATTTTTTTGCATAGAGGGTCTTAACCGCAACTGTTTCAGGAACCAGGCAAGCCGCGCAGGGTATAGGGCGGGATTTGTCCGGTTCGTTCAATGTCCTGTACTCGACTGCGTCCAGTTTTGCTGGTTTGGGTTGAGGACTGATAGCTCTAGAAAGTTTCGGATCTACTTTCATGCACTCCAAATTGCGTCCACCTGCCCAGGATTTGAACAGAGTACCAGCAGCCTTGCCAGAATAAAGAAGCTCCACTCCTGTAGAGGGGCAAGTGCTTGAACCCCAGTTGATGTACACATCTCCACTGCCGTCTGGTTTTTCCCATACTGGAAAGAGATGGTGAATATTTGATGTTAAATCAATAGCCATGATTAATCTAACATGTTAATCCTTAACTGGAGAAGTTGAATTTTAGGACGTAAGTGCGTACGAGAAAGCAGTTTCTTTACACTCGAATCAAATTTTCTAATGAAGGTATATGATTGAAAATCAGCCAATATATTCTACAGACTTTTTTCCTATGCTCTAGAAATTTTTCAAAATATTTTATCATTGAAAAAAGTAAATGCGAAGAGACATAAATTTTCTTCTCAAACACATGCAACAAAAAATAATAATCTTAACAAAACATATTACTTTATACTTTTTGAATCATATTCATTTTTCCAATATATAAAGCTATAAGAAAGTAACATAATTGTAAAATTCAACAATTATATGAAAAGTACAAAGTTTACAACGGGTTAAGGTTGACCTTTTTTTTATCGGCTTGTGTGATTTTCATAACAATGTTTTCTAGGTCATTTTAAACTTATAGGTTAAGAACTATTTAAAAAATCAACCTATAATTTTTGTATATATATCTCTTGGCATATTAATATATTTTATAAATTTTTCATAAAACATTCTCAATAGAAAAATTTATAATGTTTGAGAAAACATATTAGAATCAGTTGAATGTGAACTTTCATCGAAAGACTGTTCTGTATAATTATCCTTATCACTAAAATCGCTTTTTACTTCATTTAAAAGTGTCTGGAGCACTGTTTCGTAATATAATCAGTAAATTGGATGATATTTCTGGGCCCAAGTTTTAGAGCCATCTGCTAAGCTTTGTTTGTCATCTGGATACTGAGGAGGAACGGTCTGAGTGACATCGACTAAAGAAATAATAGAATTATTTTTAAAGCCGTCTTCTGAAATCGGTTGAAAAAGCAGGTGTATTGAAACAGGAAGCTACAGGGTTATTCCATTCAATTGAGCTAAAAATAGAATAGGGGCGAGCTAAAGTCCACCATTAGCGATCTCTTAGACAGCACGTAACCAGTTACGGATTAAGATGATTTATAGCAGTTATTTAATAACACAAAAGTAATTAGGAATAACAAAGAAATATAGGGGAGCAAATTCAACAGAAGAGAAACAGTTAAGGAAAAACAAGACTACTGAGCAGTTTGATTTTGCAACCTCTTCATTGTACAAAAGTATGTAGTCAGGAAACCGTGTATCATATGACTCCTGTGGATACCTGAAAATCAACATTGACATCGATATCTATCAGTGTTAGAGATTATTAATTGAGTCTATATCATCTTCTAACACAATTCTAGTAAATAATGTATATTGGTGTCAATATACTCAGGGTAAAGACTGGGCTGGTATAGTAACAGATTGTTAACTTGGTCATGTCATCGACTGACAGAAATAAGCTATTCTCTTGTATAGGTGATCTTAGGATATATTGTAGTTTAATATTATGGAAAATTGTTTCTTCAGCTCTGTATTATCTCCCAATTCATTTCTAACAGATGACTTACTGCATATCATTAGATAAAATGCTCCCACATTTAATTTGGATCTGTTATTGCCAATAAATGTTCCCTCTCTTGTACTGTTTGCAAACATTTGTGGGATATTCTTGCAGAAGGTATTTTGAGAATACTTTTGATTAAAAATTTAGTGATAGAATTCCCCTTTTAATCGCAGTTTTGAAAAGAAGGCACTGAGGAATATATTTTCATATTTTGTGGAATATATTGTATATTCCTTAAGCGACCATCCAAAGTTTCACATAACCGGTATATTGAATCAAAGCGTCTTTATATCGTTTACTGGTGAAAATTTCTTTTAAAAATCAATTTATTGAGTTATCAAATATATAATGTATGTACACATAAAATTAGCTGTTTTTACTGCTTCAAATAGCAATATTATTAATTATGTATTATATAACTGCACATTTTTGTACTTTACTGTTCTTAAAGACATTTTTCTGAAGAAAAAGACTGAAATATTGCAAGTATTTCAAATCATTCAAATAATAATAATAATAACATCACAAATGCTTAAAACGGGAGATAAGAATTCACTTAATTATTTTTCTAAACACCATGAAAACAAATATTTTTTTTAAAAAAAGGGTTTTATTAAAATCAATCAAAATAGGATATTGTCTTTTTATTTGTTCATTTGTTTTATAGGCACAGCTAAAAAAATTATTAGAATTCTATGAAAATTTTGAATAATATAATAATTAAATGAGTGATTAATTAAATGAATTATTGATTACTCATTAAATGAGTCACTAATGAGCTTAATAACAATTAAAGGCGTCTATAATTTCTAAATGACGAATTGTTTAACTTAAGTTGCTATAAGGCCAAAGAAAGTCGTTTTCGTCTATAAAATGACGACAAATTATATTGTAAAAAAAATTAATTATTTTAAAAAGAAGTGATAACTGTTTAGATAACAAAAGAAGATAAAATAGTAAAATAGTAAACATACCTATCGGTTCTTTTGTCTGCAAAGAAAAGAAAAGGTAAAAAAAACATTAGGATAAATATACTTTGAAGAAAACAAATGTAATATTTTTTAGTTTTTACAAAAAATTTAATATCTTGTTATTAAATTTTTATAAATGTTTCTGCCTACTTCTTTCATTTTATAAGAAAAATATTAATGCGAATGAATAATTTCATTTACCTATTATATTCCTAACATTGACAAAATTTTATTACTAACAGGAATTGTAGGTTCCCTTTGTTGCTATTACTTGTAATTCGAAAGTAACAGCAAGGAATATAATGTTTGTTTCAAAATTAAAGTTGGTGGGTAATGCTGCTTACATTTTAATATCCCACGTGGTTTAGCAATTAGCAGATATATGCATTACAGAATACAAGACATTGACTAAACTATCAACTTCTAAATATTTAGTACAACGTTCTTTATTCAGAAATACAGTTATCAGATGAGGTAAGCAGTATTATATTAATTTTCTTTCACACAATCAGAAAATTTATAATCCTTGAAAAAAAATGTATTTCTAAATTAGTTCAGTTACATTAACTTCCCGTTGTAAAGCAACACTAGGACTATATTTCTAACTTAGCAGTTATACTTTTGAAAGAGTGACGTTACATTGGACATCTACCGATCGTTATTCCAATCAATGACATATTTTAGATAATTCATGGTTGCAAAATAGTAGAGCCATCTAGTGGTTAAATGATTAAACAAGGCTCAAATAAACTGATTTTATGACAAAAAAAATCTTTTGACTTTTTCCTTATTATCCCTAAAAATAATGTTTTTCATTTAT
>JAPMOQ010055911.1:363558-388164 GCA_026543055.1 Argiope trifasciata
ATAGTTTGAATTCCTTCATAGCGTTTTAAAGCATTCTTTTTTTCAAATACTGTATCAAATTGAATTTAAAATATTATTACTTTTAAAGAGGAAACACTGTGCAGCAATGATAATTAGTGCAGCAATCATTAAAAAATATAACTTTTTTTAGTCTTAAGATAATACAAAGGTCATTTTTGTAAGATAATTGTATACTTTGAGATAATCCTTTTGACCAGTCAATGCTCGATAAAATGCGCCAAAGGATTGATGAAAATCTGCCAATCCTTTTGTGAAAAAGCAATTGAATTTGATGGAAAGCAATTTACTGTTATTGGCGCAAAGCTACCTTTTAGCGATAATATAGGGTTTTGTAAAAATGGTAGCATCGGATAACCTACAATAAAGGGATAAATAATTCTTTATAACCACAAGATATACCACAAGAATATTAAATGTTGAAGACTGGAATAGCTGCCTGTGTCCAGACTTCAAACATCTATTTGTTTTGATTTTTTAAGTAAGTAATAGAAGAAGAAGGGTTTTCTTCAGAGGAATAACTAGAGAAATTTGTGCACAAAGAATTTCATATACATACAACATTTTTTTTATCATTGTGGAAATTAAAAAATTCCTAATATGTTGGGGGGAAATGAGTAGATGTTAAAAGAGAATTGATTTAAAAATACAATTAATAAAATTTCTATAAATAATATTTAGAAAATATCTTTAATATTGCTTTGGTTACAGTGTATCCATTCTCATATTTGTATAGAAGTATTTTGTTACTCTTCTATAATTTGTATCAAATTTCTGGAATTTCTGGATTTCAGCACAAGATATGGAAAGTTTTAAAAGATAAAAATCCTTAAATAGGGATACCTGTTACGTAAGTAATTGGGAAAATTGGCTTTCAGAAAAGTCATAGGATAGAGTTTAGTTTTGAGAGCGTTTTCTTTTCCACGAATTGAAATAAATATTGAAAGTTTTAGATGATAACAAGAGCCTTAATTTAGGATACCTGTTTGGTAAGTAATTGGGAAAATCAGCTTTCAGCGAAGACAAGGGATAGAGTTCGGCTTTCAGAGCTGCTCCTTTTCCTCCGTTGATTGTGCTGATCTCTTTGGGATAATCAGCTACCAGTTTCATGAGCGCTTCAACCGTCTGCGGAGGACTCGATGGACTTTTTGTGGCCATAACCTTAATGTCTTCATTGTACATGCCAGCCAGATCTTTCCTCAGCTTGTCGAAACTTCCTGTTGAAGAAAACATGGAAGATTGAACGACACATTAAAAGAAAAGAAAAACATTTTTCTGGGAATGAAAATGCTCATGAAATTCATATATCGTCATTGAAAATTAAAGAATAGCGCACTCCAATTGAAATTCTTTAGTCACTATCATATTAATAGCTAATAAATACCTGATCGTCAATATATCAGAAATCAAGATAGCTGCTAAAATAAACAACACAATAAAGAAAAATTGATTTCAGTAATTGAAAAATCAGTTGATGATATACTGGTACTGGCAGGCATACTGGTTAATGGATATCATTCGAATGGAGTTGTTGATATCCGACCTTTGAATCTATATAACAATGACAATGTGGCATCAGTTAGCGAATAGAAAGATTTACGTCATAAAGGATTTTAACCACACAGAAATGTTGATATACATCCCTTTTCCACTCAGTGACAATATTTTCATGATTTATTTACTCGATATTTGTCTTGCAAACATAAATTGCATGGAAGAGTGATTACATATCTTTAAAATTTAAATGGCGCTTTTAAATTTTTAAAAAGTATCATCAATATAGTGTCTTATTATATGCAGGAATCTCAACTGACCCGATTTACTATGCATAGCTTTTACTGTAGAAGCTTCTGATACCATTGATGGTCCTCGCTTCATTAGTAAGATAGTTCTGTTTTGTTGTAGAGATATTCCCCAAAAGTGGAGGGGTAGATTTTATATAATTGGGATTATCATGGCTAGTAATGGACATTAGAATTGAATATTAGATTACCACCATGCTGCAATGCCAATGGTTCTTCAGTCCTCCATGGATGCTTCGGCACAGTGATAGTTAACTATTGTATGAATATTAACCAAATGCTACTCAAATATGGGGATAAAAAGCTTCCAGTAGGATGTCTGGTCCATCCTACGCTTAGAGAGTACAATAAGGGTGATGTCCCTCTCAATGATTATAACCGACTACGATCATATCTTTGAAGGAGAAGTGGATCCATGTGCTGGTTGTAATGTGCTCCTTATAGATAGACCAATGGATTCAATATTATCTGTCTTGACAACTCTGTTATTCAAACTCCATGATATGGTGAGGATAACTCTTTAGGATTATCACTTACAAGAAGAATGCAAAAATCCTCATGGACGACTCCTGCATCCATTTCTCTCCTTTAATTTAATATCAAAGAAGCACCAGCAGTTTTATTTTCTAGAATTTGCAACTTCATACCCAATAAAAAAATAACTGGTTTCTGCTGGTCTGACTTATCCCCAAACATTGTTGCACAATTTAAAACCTTCTTGTCAATTCATATAGGGTTTGTCATATGTCTTGTCATTCATAAACAAAATTAAGCAAGATTTGATTTGACACTATTCGTGCAGTAAAGTGTGGGCAACCTTTGAAATAAACATTGATAGTTGATAGTTTAGGATTAATAAAAATGAAGCGTTATGCTATAGAATAAAGTGGCAACGCAAAATTTGAATTATATAAAAAACAAAGTTTTCCCTATAAATTGTTATATTGTTATTGAATCGTAAATTTCGCTGGATAGGGTTATGTATGGAATAAAACATGGGGCATGTATGTCCTCTACGACTTTGCTGGCACATATACATTTTTGTCACAATTTTCCATGGCTGATTTACCTAAATGTGGCTGAATTTCTTTAATGTAGAGTTAAATTTCTTCCTTCAATGCACACGGGCTTATTGGCATGGATCTGTGATTTCAAATAATTCCATAAAAAGAAAGGCAATGGCCTTATATCACGCGATCAAGGAGGCCTTAAATTTTTATTATTGAGAATTTGTTCAACAATGAAAACACCATGTTCTATAGTGAAACGCTCTATTTTTATTAACCCTAAACTCTTTGTTGTCAATTGGTTTCGTAATAAGGTTTCTAACTTTTTGGTCACGAATGATGGTATATTCAAATCTTGCCTTAACACGTTGTTCTATAGGGTAACGCTTTATTTTTACTATTCCTAAACTGTCAAATGCCAAATGTTTTTATTAGGGTTGCAAATACTTTGGCGCATAAATGATGGCAAAATCAAATCTTGCGATAACAAGTTATTCTATTGTGTAACTCTCCATTTTTACTAACCCTAAACAGTCAGTTGTCAATTTATTTATTTAATAGGCTTTTCAATACTTCACAAATGGCGGTAAATTTAAATCTTGTATTAATTGTGAAACATTCATTATAAATTCCAGTGTCCTAGCATAGGGATAGCGCGTCTTCCCTGTGATCTGGACGTCCCAGGTTCGAGTCGTTTGGGCATGGCTTTTATTCTTCTGTTTTCTATCTGTGAGGTGTATAAATGTGTTGTTCCCCTGTAAAAAGGGATTTTACTAGCTATTCACACGAATGTGACACATGAGTAACTAAGACGTACTTTTGGCCCTAGATGGTGCTACTGAAACAAGAGCACTCTCTCGGCTTAAAATCGCGAATTTCGTTGGCGGCCTTGTCTATGATAGATGCCATAAGAAACAACAAACTTCTTTATAAATTACTACGTTATGATACCTTACCATTTGCGTTCAGATCAAATGTTCCAGTTAGCTGAAGGTTGGCACTGACAGCTGCTTTAATAATTTCTCTCTCTTCTCTATTGTTGGCTTTCAGTCTCAGCGATGCAATGAGTTCTCCTCCGTAAGTAATACTCCGGACGTAGTGAGTGCCAACAGATTCCGGAGGCATGGACATCCAGTCTGTTTTGGGCTTGAGGTGTGAGGGTATTGTTTCCGTTACCTGGAAAAGAAATCTGATTCGTCAATTATATTAGAAGAAAAAAATGCCAAGATAGAATGCCTTGGCATGCTTCATTTATACAAATTTTGGTCACGGCAATATGAAAATTTTAGATTGTGTAACTTAGTTGTATAAACACCTCTTTTTGAAACAATACTATTCTATTAATACAGAAATATCCTCAAATACTCGCAATGTATCTTGGAATATTTGAAAGATAGAGGGTGTACTCCTTAGGGATTAGTTTATTAAATAATTCTATTAAAAAAAAGGTTGGAATTTCAAGTTTTTTTATTAGATCTTTCAACTCGTTTTTGGTGCTCCTTTCCATTATTTCCATAAAATAATTTGACATCAGTAGGATAATGTTATTAAAGCGTCCTATACGTTTCTTTAATGTTTCTAATATGAAATGAATACGCAATATTAACTGCTTAAGATATTGTTTATTTTGTTACATACGAATCCTTTTGCTCTATTACCTTCTTCCATCTCTCATGAAGCCTCATTATGCCTTCTTTCCAAAATTGTTGTTTTTTAGACAAGAAATAATTATCAAGGTAAGTTTTTATTTCACTGATGGATTTAAAGCTCTTATCACGAAGAGAATTTTTTAAGGACAAAAACGAGTAATAATCAGATGCAGCGAGATCTGGAGAGTATGCAGGAAAAGCTAAAATATTCCAATCAAGTGGTAAGAACTTATCTCTTACTGCTAAGGCAATATGTGGTCTCGCCCTGTCAATACGAAAAACAAAGCCTCGTCGATTCATTATTTCTGGACGGGGTTTTTTCTATGGTAGATTCTAATTGATCCAATTGATGGCCTTATTTAATTTATTGCTTTATATTGAAGAAGAAGCTAGTAGAAAATTACTCCTTTCCAATCCCATCAAATGGATAAAATAACTTTTTTTTGGGGGGGGGTACTTAGTTCCGGGTTTGGACAGTTGAAGACCTATTATTCTTACACCAAGTGACATGGACGGCTAATAGATAAGCTTGCGTGTTTGCACAAACAGGGCCAGATAAAGCCTTTCCTCGAGCGATGACAAAAAACTTTTGGGACTCTAATAAAATTTCAAACTTGAAGACGTTTTTTTTCTAAAGAGGCGAATTTCAGTAAGCCTACTTGCAGCAATCCATAACATTCTCATGTAAAATTAAACATTGTCTTGTGTTAGAAAAGAAAATTATTCTGGGATGGACTTCGTAATTCGAGAACTTAATCAGAAATCGCAGATAATACTTCGCCGTAATCTTCCACGCAAAATATCCGAATCATACGTACAGCACACAATTGATTTTCAGCATCAAATTGAGCATGCACCAACTTATAGTTCTTTTGCAAAATCGAATTTTGAATCTGGACCTTAGTGTTAACTCATAAGGCAGATACAAATTAGATTTATAATGGCACAATGATGCCATGAATCTTGATCTAACAAGAAGACTGATTTACACAATAAACAGAATAAATGATGGCGTCATATCCTAGGGTTAGCGCGTGAATTGGGCATTTCGGGTTCGGGTCCTGGTTCGGACATAGTCCTTTACCCTGTGTTCTGAGCCCCCTTTAAAAAGGAGTTGTGCAAGTGAGCATGTGAGTGTCCTCTTCATATGAACTAGAAATCAGACCTCTGCACTCGGGTGCTTTTGGCCTTTACGCTCAAATGCTATTGCACAAACCTTGGATTAAAATTGCTGAAGGGGTCGGCAGGTTTGTCTAAATACCATAAGCAACAACAACAGAATAAATTAACTGTAAAGTTTTTTTAACTAACACAGCTTTAATATGTATCACAATTAAATAAAAAATGCTTTGTTATGCTCTTTAATTCAAAGTAATGAAAAAAATTCAACTGAAAGTTAACAATTTCCCTTGAACCAAATGATCATTAAAGGTGGTTCAATAATAGGTTGGAGAACAAAAATCCATTATTTTTCCAGTTGATGTCTATCGTGATCAATATCTCGTAAAGTATGGATCAAACAATTTCAGATTTATGTTCGTTGGAAAGGTGATACCTTGTACCAAACAAATTCTTTTGCTATCTTTTGTTTGGTCCATTTGGTTGAGAGTTATAGGATGTTAAAAATGGAGGTAAGTTAACAAAGACAATATTAGGTACATTTTACAATTTTTCTTTAGTCGCTGGAAAATGCATGCCAGGCAGCACAAATTAGTAAAAATATTTATGTTCCCAATATTGTAACAGCCAATTATGTGCAATTTTGGTTTAGTCGATTCCAATCTGATATTTTGCCGTTAAAGATGCCCTTCGCACAGGTAGGTTTTTCTCTGAAATTGTCGATAAAATCACAGAAATAATCGAAGTTGAGCAGTATGTTAGCAATCGTAACATCTCCCAGAAGCTGAATATCAAGCATAAAAAAGTTTTAAACCATTTGCACAAATCTGGATTCAAAGTGGATATGTCTAGGTGCAACACCAATTAACAAGCTCACACAAAGATGGGTCGAATCTCCATCTGTGAAGACTGACCAAAACGGTATGAAATCGACCAATTTTTAAATGAACGGTAATTGGGAATAAAAAGTGGGTAGCATACGACAAAAATATGCGGAAACGATTGTGGTCAAAGCACGGTAAAGCTACTCAAACGATGACCAAACCAAGAAAATTCTTCTGTGGATTTGATGATATTGGTGAGGAATTATTTATTCTGAATTACTTCCATATGGACAAATATTAAATTCAGGTATCTACTTTCAACAACTGAAACGTCTAAAGATGGCAACTAACTGACCACAAACGACCAGAATTGGCAAGTTGGAGAGGTGGTATGCTCTGTCAGGGCAATGCCGGGCCACACATGTCTGTAGTGGCTGGCCAGAAGCTCTGGGGACTTGGTTGGGAAGTTTTGATGCCTCCTCTGTATCGTTTATATAGTCCAGACTTGGCACCAAGTGATTATCAAGTTTTTCTTGCATTGCAAAACTTCCTTAGTGACAAAAAATTGACATTAAGATAACATTGCTAAAGATGATTTCTGAATTTTTTGCCAATAGGAATCAAGATTTCTATGAGAGAGGTATTATGAAACTACTTATAAAATGGCAACAAACTATAGAACAAAAAGTGTAGATTTGACCAAAATTTCTTATCCAAAACATGCTAAATAAAGTTTTAAAATTTACTCAAAAACAATCGAGTTTTTTCCCAACCCAATATAATATATACTTGATGAAAGCTTTAAATTAGAAAAGAAATAAGCAGAAAATTTTGATGGAATACTCACTGTTTCGTGCTGAACTCTGACTAGCAACTCAACGAACTTCTGCCTATTGGCCGTATCTTTCAGATAGGCACCTGCTCCGTCCACCACAATGTCACCTTTCTTAATGCGTAGTGATAGTGCACCACTGACGTCCAGAAACTCTCTCGCTTGAGTAGAAGTTTCAACTAATTTGTACTGTGACCTCGTGAAACTGCGGTCGATAACCTAAGAAGAAACAAGAAATGTTATCACAGCATACAATTAGATCAAAATATGTCTTATCCCGTGATCTGGGACCAATTTTTCGAGTGAGATGTATGGAGGTGCCCTCCTGTAAAAATGAGCTGTGCAAGCAAATGAGTGATGCGTGAATGATAAAATAGTACTCGTGGTTCTAATTGGAGCTACTAAAACAAAAAAAAACCCACCCTATTGGCTTAAATTGTCGTCTTTGTGACAGCGGACTTGTCCAATGGCAAGTGCCGCAAAAAAACAGAACAAAATATGAAACGATGGCATTAACATATATTGCTAGTTTGGTTTAGTTCATTTTAGTTATTATAACGTCCCATTTTAAAGAAACACTTGGGCTACTTTTAGGGATGAACATCGTAATTTTGAACCACGATCTGATAGCTAGGACGACACCTGAGTTGGTTCCCCCCACTCCAACTTCTATATTGCACAATGTGAACTTATATTGCTCATTTATCTATATAAACCAATGAACCGAAAGTCTAATGCAAATTAATTCTCCTGCATGAACTAATTTTTTCGCTTATTATTACTTTTTCATATACTTGTCCCATGGGTGGCACCTTGTAATTGAAGAGTTTATGATAGTTGGTTGAAACGGCCCTTAAAGGTATGCAAAAAGCTGCACATCTGGCTCCTTCCATCGATGATGGGAAGTCTTTCCTTAAAGAACGGTTGTACCGTGGCCAGGAATGGCCCTTAGGACTCAACCATCGTGCTGCAATTGCGGTGGTTCGGTCATTCAGATTTTTCAGTGAATTTTCCGAGCGGTCTTAGTTTAGTAGTTTGTGATTACAAAACTGTGATGATTATTAAACTGTGATTGTGATCTCGTATACGTATATTAATCGAAATTTAGTATACCATGTTTACAAAAAATTAGTAGATTTCTATCAAATTTTGAATAAAATCTGTTCAGAGAAAGCTCGACAGTCCATCTGTTCGTATATTAGTTAACACTATAACTACAAAGTGAAAAGAGCTGGATTGATAAAATTCAAGCTCAAGTTTAACATCTATAGAGTAGAAACCATTCAAATATTGCGTCGAAGACAACGATGAGGTGACTGTTGTCGGTCTGTATTTTAAGAAACGTGTAAAGATAACTAACACGCAATGACTTAAATATATCAAATTTGATATGGTATTTTATAATTACAATTGTAGTTATGTTTCAAATGTTTGACTCAATTGGCTCGGAAAAAAGGCGTCTAAAATACAAATTCGATTTTCGGATATTACAGACGCATACCAGGGATTAATCGCCAAATAACTCACCAAGAATGGTACTATACATTCAGTTAAATTCAATCCAAAAAATATTTCTTAACATGTTAACTGCCACTACCCACGCCTGATATCAGAACCATGTATCTAATTAGATGACCCCTTTGTTGCTATCTTTTAACTGTAGTAGAGAAGGTGTCATCTAATAGTACAGATGGTTTGGTACAATTACATATTATTTGCAACGCACGAGCGCGTTTGCGGCAATCAATATATTAAGTATTTTACGCCAGGATCAAGCAAAGTGTTCTCTGACATAACAAATTTATTTGAAAGTGTACGAGAAAGTTTTGAAAAGATCACTCCCGCTGGTTATATTTGTAACTTTGTGTTGGAAAACTCAAATGGTGTCACTTTATAAAAGAATAAGTTTCATATTTATATCGATTTATGATTTTGCCGTTTTACAAATCGGTATCATATTTACTAATTTCCCGAAATAGGGATCTCATTCGAATAAATAAATAAAAGCCGGTATATCCCATTTTTCAAAGTAGTAACAATCAAAAGACTTCCAACAAAGATGTAATTCAGCATGATTGGAAAAAAGAGTCAAAATTTATTCCATACTCTGCAGATTTAAAAATTTGTTGCAGATGATATTTGAATCACTTGAAACAAATATGAATCTAATTCACTACCAAAGTCTACACTTTGGATACTGTATTTAGATAACTTAATCCTTTTAGCAATATCTTTTATGCATTCCCAAAAGCATATATTTGAAATATAGAAATAAAACAAAATTTAGTTCGTGCGCCGAGTTTATTTGCATTTAACTCTTATTCATCAAATTAGAAGATTGATTTTGATTAGAACTCGAAATTGATGGAAATTTTTCATGGAAATCTAGGAATATTATCATAATAACTATTAAATTTAGTTTTGAAATAAAATAAAATAGGCAGGTTACTGGATATATTTCAAACATAGAATGATACTACTACTAATAATAATACAATGTTTTTTTGTAGTAGTTATACGCAAAATCGACTATTCTGCTTAACTATAATTATATGCAATATTAAATGCAACAATATTATATCATATCCTTATATAATATACTTTATACTTCAAATTTCAGATTTGCCGACATCCTGGCCTAAAGGTACAACCCGTGATTTGGAAGTCTCGGTTTAGAGTCTTGATTTGGGCATGGTTCTTCTTCTTCCTGGTTCTATCTATGAGGTATGTGAAAGAAGGAGTTGTACAAACAGTATGTACAGCATAGTTGTAGAAACAGTTGTACAGTATGGGAATGTTTTCTATGAGCTAGAACTCATACTTCTGCCCTCGGGTGCTCAGGGGTCAACTGGTCCTCTCTTTCCGTTGTATTGTGGACATGACATCATCATCAACTTCAGATTTATGTTATATATTGTACTTGAACTAGTTTTTTACTTCAGTGGTGTATTGCTAAACGCATATTTTTTACTTTAAATGGTGGGAAAGCCCTAATGCACATAAACAAAAAAGTCTATTATTATCTATTTAAAATAAACCATAGGGCCCGGGGCCAAGTAGTTAATTTCTAAGTTGTTAAAGTTGGGCTTAGATTCCCATAGGAGGACTGTTCTTAATGATGTAAATTATTTCCTTCTTTATGTTTATTTGATTCAGTAGTTTTTAAGCTACAAAATTATTAAGTTCTAAATCTTACGCAATCATTCCTATCTCTTCTCCGTCTTTGATCTATCAATAAAATCCTCAAAATATTTTTAACATGTTAAATAGAAGAATTTCACTTTTCTACAGTTCATTTGAAATATCAATTACTTAAACAACTTTAAATCGTTTTGGAGATTGCCTTGAGGAAAATCAGCCAACAAATATACGGCACGTACTCATGTTTTTCTGGAATAAATGTCATCACCATTGTTCTTTCTTACGGCACTTAGGAAGATTAGGTGGGGTGTTTTCATTCATCTATATCGATGTGATAATGATTCTTGAAATGATTGCACTTTGGCCTTAGAACATGTTTATATGCAAAAAAAGGACTTATGCATACGCTTGGTTTCATTATGAAATTGTTAAACAATTATTGTATTGTGTGTGTGTTGTTGTTGTGCCGCTGTTGCGAAGACAGCGATCTGAAACGATTTTTTGATTTTTTTTCAGTAGCGCTCTCTAGAGCCAAGAGTAGGACTTTGCCACTCACGCGTCACAACCCTTTCTACGGGGCGGACTTCATTCAAGCATTTTCATTCACTCATCCGCAGATCGTAATTTAGTTCTGAATCAGAGAACGATCACCTCTAAATCAGTAGCATTACCCTCGACATGGATGACTTTGTGACCACAACAGATTTATACTCATGTTAATCACCACCACATACGGGGAATCTTCGGCTAGTGAGTTCGAATTCGCAGCCTACCAAGATATCCCTACCTGCCATCAGCCTTATTGGAATTGATCTTATTGGAATTCTCAGAACACCGGTAATGAATAGATTTCCATAAGATAAAATGGAATTCCGAGCACGAATCCTAATTGGAAAAAAAATCATTATTTTATTGATTCAAATTAGGAATTAAAATAATCATTCGAAATTATTTCGTAACGGAGACAAAGCATAAAAAGTACAGCTTTGTTCTATTGAATAGCAATTTTAAAAATTGGATGTGAATTTTAGAAAATTGCAATGGTTGAATTTACCTGTAGGTTACCTTCCAAAGTCTTCTGATCGTACACATCAGCGTTACCTTTCTGGTATTTGACGAGATTGAATGTGCTGCCCAAGTACATGGCAGCAAGAACCGGGATGATGGCCGTTGTCATGCTGCTTGATCTGGAAATACGATTCATGCAATTAAAAGGGTTTAAGGATCAAGCATATCAGATTATTTAGAATAAAACATTTGAAACTAGCCTCCTATTGCAACTATATGTTTCGTTTGAGAGAATTTCCGTAAAATTTCTTATTTGATAGTTGATCTAAATTGTATACCAGTTGAGAACGAGGCTACTTTTTTTAACCTCTAATGGAGCATGAAAAGGAGTAAAAGTGGTGAACAAAACGTATTTATTACAATAGTGATGCCCAAATACGATTATTTTTCAACAAAATCTACATAAATATTCAGGCATTTGTCATGTGCCGAAGCAAATATCCGATTCCCGTTTTGGATAGCGTTACCACCAGTGATGGGAGAGGGAAGTTTAACGTTTATTCTTTTGAAACTTCTTCTTAACCCCTTTAAGCCTACTGTTCCATTTTTGGAACACCCCTCACATAAAAGTTATTTTTATTATATATTTTTTTTACCTAACATATAGAAATTTCATGCAAAAATTCTAATTTTTTAACCTTAGGCATAAATGGGTTAAATTGGAAGCTGTCGACTATGACATAATTTAATTTTTTTTTATTCATCATCACTGGAAAATAATAACAAAAATCTTTTTAAATTTATAAAGGCAATTTATTTTTATCATTCCATCAAAGCTCTAAAGAATTTTTAAATTTGTTCAATTTTCCACCGTTTCATTTTAGCCTGAACATAGATTTTTAATGCATCTTTTGCTCTTACTAAAATAATATTAGGTTGTATTAGAATTTTTTAAGCTAACCATACGTCTAGCGTAGTATAATCTACTTTGGCTCTTGTGCCAATAAAACAAGCAACCAACCAACCCAGTTATTCAATTTAGTGAGAAGATAAAAATTACCTGACTTGAAGCTGTGTTCTCGATGGCGGTTAGAACATAAATCTTGCAAAACAGATGATTTTGTTTAACGAGTTGATGCAAAAGAAACAGAATTTCTGGCAACAAACTGGTCAAGCACAAAATTGTAACTTTGAAAGGTGAATACTCAAACATTTTTTATCCATATTCTTATCTTTAAAGAGTTTCCAAATTAATAAGAAGCTTCGAAGGGATATTAAGGTGCATCTCAAATATCTCTCAGCAACTTGGAAACCTGGTCCACTGACATAACAAACTTTTAAATTTTCGAAGCAATTATATCGATACCTGTCCTATAAATTATAGATTTAGATGAATTTCCATATTTCAGATCTCCCAGAGTTTTAAAAAATACATTATTGGAAAATGTCCTTCTATGGCATTTAATAAGAAAAATATTTGGAATAGAAACGAATAAATTTTGATATACGAGCTTAAAACCAAATTGTAAACTTACATCCAATTTTGAACAAATTCAGTTCTGATAAAATCAATTAGTGCGACTGTTCGAATATAAGTTGGCACAATAACTACAGAAGAGAGATTAATTAAATTCGGTATTCACATTTACCTCATACAACCAACAGACTTTGAGGCAAATTCAAAAAGGGATTGGCATTTGTTTGTCTGCAAACTCAGAAACATGCAAACTCGATATATCAAAAACGCAGTGACTTAAATTTATCGAATTTGGTGAGAGATTTTGTAACAAGGGCAATATTTGTCTCAAATTTTTGTTTCAATCTATCTAAAATGTTGAATGAGTTTTCGGATACAGTTAACCGCTTATCAGGGATTTATCACTAAATAACTTTCCAAGGATGGCACGATAGGCTCAGTAAAATTGCTAAATTTAAACCAAAGGTTAATATTTCGTAACTTTTATACATCAATACCATGCAAGGCGTTCATTTGGATACATCACTATTAGAGAACCTGCAAAAAGTTTTTTGGGATGACATTCCCGCTGGTTTACTTTCTCGTATACAAGGTATACAAAGAAATGTTTTCGTAACAATCTACAAATTTCACCCTGAAATTTTGGCAAATATCCATGCTTCAGACCTCTTAAAATTAAAAAATTTATTTAAAAAAATTAAGTCTGCTTGTTTATGAATACTTTAAATTTTACACACTTTGAACTATACAAATGAAATTTGGCAGGGATCTATACTCTAAGTTTGCAGATTTCCGTCAGATTTCAGAGAAACTCTTCAGAGGAAATGTGTTAATTTTGCTGTCCGAGTACATGATATCTGGATTTTTTAAGTTTAGTTATATTAACGTCCCGTTTTAAAGCAACACTAAAGCTATTTTTAGACAATTTTTAACCATGGTCAGATGGTGAGGATGGCACCTGATCTGGCAGTTCCCTCTGCATACCACACCACATGAGCGTGGTGTGGAAAGAATCTGAAAAGTAAACATGTTATCAAGAAACCTTAAGCAGCTTGTAAAATAAAATTTGATTAATGATTTAGCTAGTAAAGAGTGGGTTCTTCTAATATTTGTAATAAAATTCATTAAAGGGTTTACCGTCTGCTAAAATATGTTTATGAAAGCACATAAACATGACAACGCAGAAACGCAACAACTTTTTTCTAAAACTATGGCTTTGTATCAAAATTTGAGGCCTCGGTGGCTTAGTGGTAAGATCTCGGCTTCGGGAGGGGCTTGTAATAGCAAGGTTTCCCAGGGTAAACCCGCAGGTTTTCAGTTTTGATTCTACCGAAGAACAGATGCGTAAGCCGGCCTGAGCCTCTCAGGCCGGCTTATGCATCTGTTTCGCACGGGCCGGCTCAGAATTATCTTTAAATTGTTTACAAATATTGAAATATTACCAATTGAACTAACGCATATGGAAAATTCATAATTTAAAAAAGTATACATCTATTGCACATCTTTCTCAAAAATCAAAATATAATCTAGTTTCTATAAAAATGTCTGCATAAACGCTCTCTTACTGAGAGATTTTTTTTGGCACAAAGACCATAGATTTGACCACGCTGCGCCAGACTAGGTTGAGTTATTTCAAGTTAAAAATTTGAAATTATTTGATACAAGTTGAAATAAAAATTGATAGTAGATAACTTTTAAATAAAAAGACTAAATGTGTGAATAAAAATCAATTGATTTTTAAAAGGGAAAAAGGTTATCATGTGATATTTTTCCAAGTAAAGTAGATAAATCAATGTTATTAGATTTTAAAAAATGTAAACGCTGTGTATCAAAATTTGGACATTCAGAAAGCACATGTAGGACGGACACAGTGTAATTGCACCAAGGAGCTTGTTCTCCTAACAGCAGATGACGATGCGTGTATCGAGTATGACCCACTCTCAATCTGGTGAGAACTGCATCCGTTTTTCTATTCATTTGTGAAGGCCAAAGTTCGATAGTAGGTTTAATTCCATGAAGCTTGTTTTTGCTTTCAATGACCCATTCTCTTTGCAATTTGTTTAAAAGAGATATTTTTAAATGCTTTTTCAAGTCTGTTACAGGTGTACAGAGGACAGTACTTACAGAGAGGACAGATCTGATAGCTTTCTTATTTCCCACGTTCTTAAAAAAAAAGACTCGATAAAAAAAAAGAGAGAAATAATAGCTTTAATCTTGATTTAAATTTTATTTTTAAAGTCATATATATAAAATTTTGATTTTAGAAAAAAAATATTTTCTTTCTAGAATTTTAAAAATTTTATGTGGAACTTTTTCTTATTTTATAACAATTTTTAATATTTTAATTACAATATATAGTTTAAAGTATATCGTTTATTAATTAGCAATCATATTTACAGCTGAATTTTTCACTACTAATTGAAAAATAGTTCAAAAAATATTACCTTAAAGCATTTGTAATATGGCAATAATTAAATGCTTTTCTTTAATTTATTAGAAAAATTCATAAACTTGTAACCATTTTAGAAATTTAGGAATCGCTCTCACAAACTTTACTAAAATGTTTGTAGTTACATATGTAAAATTGTGTACTTTCAAATAATTGATACATAAATTCCTAAATCTAAAACAAATATAAACTTAAATCATGAAAATATAAAATTTCAAAAACTCCTGCCTTAAAACTTTTCAGAAATATTTTGTAGAAATAGCATTACTTCAAAATATGTAGCGATTGTATTTTGGCTTCCAATCAGAAAATCCTTGAAAAAAAAACAAGTGCCTAATACTGCATTATCAAAATAGATTTTTATACTATCATAATACGATTAAAAATACTATAATATTTAGAAATAAATTTATATGCGAAAATTTTAAAAATTGAAGTGGCTATTTGCTTTTAAAATTTGATACCATGATTTTAATTCAATATGCAAAATAAAAATTATATCAAAAGTTTAAAAAGATCATCTTGGAAATATTATTGTTCTTTATACTTGCCTATAAAAGTTTCCTGCAATAATATACGATTTCTATAGTTTAATATTTTAATTACATAAAAAATTCTAGAACAGATAAACATTCATATTTTATTAAGAACACATTTTTAGTTTGTAATTAATTACTGTAGATTATTTAAAACAAAATACGAAATTTTCAAACAAATTCTGAATTCTTATTATTCTTTTTATTCATCATCATTTATGAGATCAAAAATAAAATAAAACAATCGCAAGAATATAAGAAATTTTCTTATTATAAGAATCAGTATTATTATAAGAAATAATAAGAAATTTAAAGCAGTGAAAGTGAGATGAAACCCCATTAGTAAATAAATTCTATATCGATATAACACAATTTAAAATAATTGAAATCTATTCACAAAAACGCTAAACTTCAAAGAAATATTTTAAAAATCGTTTTCTTTTTTTTTAACAAAAAAAAAAAAACTAAAAACCAAACGATAATATTGTTTCGTTTTGTTCTTTCAAAATAAAATAGCTTAACTTTTTATTTAATTTCCAAACATTTTTGGTTGAAATTAAAATAAAATATTATAAATGAAGGGGGGAAATAGAATTTGACCTTACTTTAATTTTGGAGCATCCGAAAAAATCCTAGTACTCCTAAAATCCCGGCTGCATGAATGTCAGAAGTTAAGATTTCAGATGATATCCCAATCATTTCTTATCTCAAATCGTTGAGAATGGAAACATCTGGTCGAATACAGGTAGGGTTACGTATGGGAAAAAATAACACCAGTGATAACAAGATAATTCATCTACAACAAATTCGTATACTTTGAAACTAAACAAAATGTTGTATAATTATTAGTGGGATAAAACTGTTATTACTCTCAACATATTGATTGTGCAAATTGATTCCATTTTACAAGCTGATGATTAGTTGACAGCTTAAAAAACAGCGAATTTATGTGATTCTAACTGCCTTTTGCAATCAGTTAATTCAACGGGAATATTCTTTATATTAAATTTTAGTTAAATCGTTTAGATATAACTTCATTTTCGGGCGCCTTTTTATCGACCGATTCACATCATTCATTTGAGACGTAACCACAATCGTAATCACAAGACAATATAACGATCTTCATTGATTTAAAATCATTTAAATCATCATGAATTATTGTATATACATGCACGGGAAAGTATAGACCAACAGATGGTCAACCACTTGTAATATTTAGTTCAAAATTCGATACGAATCTATATTTGAGATGCTTAATATGTGTACCAAATTTCGTTTACATAGCTCTTTATATTTTTTTGTGTCCATTCATTTTTAAAGAGCCGGACGGACAGATTCTTCTGAACAGATTTTGCTCAATGTTTGAAAGAAATCTACAGATTTTATGAAAATAAATGAATTTTTATAAAATTTCGTTTGTGTACCAACAAACGTTTTTGAGTTACAGGCAGATTAATAAACTGATTGACTGACTTCAGTTATGTCAAAAACATTTTTTTCGGATTCGAGCGTATCCGAAACAAGAAATTTCATCAAAATCTCGAATTTGAAAATTTTGATTGTTATAATGCTTTTTCCGCACTTCGTTTACGACGAAGTAAAATGCAATATAGATATTGAAGCAATCATTGGCAATGCTTAGATTGTCATCAAATAATTCATTATTAAAAGATTGAATAATTTTTTGTTTTACAGAATTATGAACATTGTTCTGTAGTGAATGCAGGATTTAAATGTTGAAGAACTCTCTTCTTAGTAAACATTTTAGAAATATTCATGCTTTCAGCCAAAAAAAAAGTTTTTATATGATTTGCAGTTTAACCATTTCCACTTTAATTTAAAGTTGAAATTTTTTGACAGTTGACAAAAAATTAAAGAAATATGTAGAACAATATGCTTAAGACCTTTGTAAAATTGTTGTAAATTACATGACGATCAAAATTTGAGGCTTAAAATTATTCTGATGAAGAAGCTATAAGAGACAAGTTACAAAGTTATATCAAATATTTAAATGAAAATTTTAACGAGCATTAAGATTGGAAAATCAGTTGCCAAAGCGGCTAGTAAACAATATTATTATAATTATAATTATCAGCCGTTATAAAAGAATTATAATGGTCGATTGATTTTATGAAATCAGAGTTTGTGCTAGAAATATTGAGAAATGAATAAAAATCAATAAATTTAAACAAACTCGAAAATTGCAAAATATAGTTTTCATTATTCATTAATTATTAATAGAAATTAGGATTTATTAATAGAAATAATTATTCTCAAACTTTATAAATTTAAACAATTAAATTCTACAAAATATTAAATAATAAAATTCCTTTTTTTCGCAAGTTTTTATATTTTGTAATAGACTTTAATGAACAGACAAATAACAATTCTACCTTATTACAAAAGATATACAATCCTGTATATTTAAAAATGACGACTGTACTAAAATATTATGCCAATGGAAAAGGATTTACTTTTATCAGGTAAAAACATGATGTTGTTTTGATTTGAAGTTTTTGAAGCCTCAGAATGCATATGCAACAAAATGGCGATTTGTCACTTTCGAGGCATCCATTTTTCTGCTTTTAGAGCTATTATAAAATGATGCAGAAGATATATTAACATCAAATTTGGCGATATATAGCCAATTAAAGTTGCAACTTGATATCCAAATTATTCATTTTCTGAATTCTTACGAATTGTCTTAATTAATAAGGTGTCATTAATCAGTTTAAGCCGATTTGACACAATCACAAAACTTTCAGATTACGAATGCTTCGATATTTACTAAAACGATGGTATCCCATTCTAAACAAAGTTTTGCAACTCTACCAGCTAGAAAAATTAGCTACCTGCTAGAAAAACCAGCTAGAACATTTTTAAATAATTTTTTTTTAATCATCATTATATACCTATATATAGAGAGAGAGAGGGATACAGACCGATGGGGAAGTCTCGTAACTTTTTCAAACCGATTTCAATTCGTTAAGGACTTAAATTAATTAAGTGAAATAATGAATTAAAAAATAATATTCTCGCCTGATAGATTAAAATTTACGATCGTAGACTTCATTTTAGTAATTTTGGTTTCTTCAAATTTGACTATTGTCTATTTTTTTATTTTATAACAATGTAGGAAACAATATTTGTTTCAAGGAATGCATGATCTACAGCATTTCAATTCAAATAAAAAGTTGTCGTTATTTTTAAATTTGTGACCCTAAATGCATAGTTTTAGAAGCAATACAGAAAACTCAACATGATAGGAAATGAGTTGAAATTTCGCATGTTACTCTATAATGGCTTTATTTTTCGATTTATGCTAAAATTTAAGTATGCTGCCATTCAAAAGTTTTGAAATTTTTTGTTTATTAAAAGTTATTTTTAATGATAAATATATATGGAAAATGCGTAGAATACATTATATTTTCATGGCAAAAAAGTTTAGGTTAAAAACAATATTATTTTAAAGATATGAATAAAAATCGAAAATTTCATTTTCACACTAGAGAATTAAAATTTTTTTATCTCCTAATTTAGAAAAGAATAAATCTAGACTAATAAAACTTCGTTTCTTGGTAAAACTTCTGGTGTAGTTTGGAAATTAAACAGGAAAAATGGTTGCTCATATCGAGAGAAAATAAAGAGTAAAATCTAAAAGTAATCTAAAAAATTTAAATCAAGTAGAAATGTTTAATAATTTGTAGTATTTATTCTATTATTGCCATTTCTTCTCTGCTGACAAATGATATTCTATACTAGAGGTTTACTTTTGTAATATTTACCAAAAGAAAACTAAACAAATTAAAAATTAAATCCGTGATCGTAAATTTTAAGTGATCATGTGAAAACATTATTATTTTTAAATCATTATTTATCTTAATTAATTTAAGTCGTTAACCAGTTTTAACCGGTTTGAAATAATCACAAGACTTTTCGATTGGTCTCAAAATATCGGTCCATCGTTTTTCTAAATTTCAACGCATGTGTAATCTGATAGTCTCGTCATTGTTTCAAACCGGTTTAAACTGGTTAAATACTTAAAAGCGAAAAATCGGCGCAACAAAAGTGATAAATTAACTTTTAGGATTTTTTTTAAAACAAATGTCGATACATAACATTTATTCTGATTTTGGTTACAAGAATTGTGGGTAAATGTAAATGAAAAATCGTTTGATCACAAATTCAAATTCCATCAGAATAAACATTCAATAAATCTTTTTTTATTTTACTTTATTTCATTTCAGAATCTTTTTTCTTTTAAAACCAATTTTAGTGTAGTTTTTCATTTTGCCAAATGAATAATTCAAAATCAGAATTGGAATTTTTTAAAATGTAATGTATAATTTTAGATAGTTACAGATTTAATTTGGAAATACAATTTTAAGATATTTTGATGACAGAATTCTTTATATGACATTTCTATATTGTTTTATTAGCTAAATATACAATATTAAGTGAGTATATAGTAATTGTATATCGTTTTTTCAGGGATTCCTAGTGAATTTTCCTGATAGCTAATCTTTTCTTGATATCTTTTTCCATTCCAGGTGAAATTTGTTATAAAATTATTTTTCCCATTGTAATGCATCTCTATACCAATTTCGTGGCAACGCATTACTTCATCAATTTTTACAGATTTTATGTTTGTGATCTGAAAATTGCATATGAGTGAACATGTGAAATTGAATAAATTATTTAGTTTTAAATATTGAAAAAAAGTATAGTTCTGCGATTTTACCACGCCGTTATAAGCAACACCTAATTATAAACAAAAAGGAAACTTAAACTTGCTAACATTCATAATAAACACTACAATCATTTGGATGCGACAAAACAACAACTACTACGTAGTCTTTAAGAAGAACAACGAATATCTATTACACATTTGCACGCTTCTTAGGAAACTGGTTTTTTATTAAGTTTAATACAATTCCCAAAATGTCAAAATTTATGCTTCATATTATGAAGGATTATGGATCAATCCTGCTGTTGTTTTTTCTTAATGCTTTACACTTCATAAGAATGATAATACATATCAATATTACCTTTATCCGAGAAATAAATTATCGATTTCTGAATAACGAAAGCGTATAATTCAGTATCGATTCGATTGCGAATCAATGCTGTTTTATTAGTGGTAGAGTTGTGTTGTATTGATCGTTGACATGTTTGAAATGTTTTTGTGACAAAAATGGTCATTTATTTCGTTACGAATTTTACAGCCATAGTTTGTCTTCTGATTCGATAAGAATATATGTTAAAATAATAATAAATGCAGAATTCGTTGTATCTGCAGGTAAATTATGTTTGTTTTTGTGACAAAAATTGTCATTTATTTCGTTACGAATTCTACAGCCATAGTTTGTCTTCTGATTCGATAAGAATATCTGTTAAAATAATAATAAATGCAGAATTCGTTGTATCTGCAGGTAAATTCTGTTTGTTTTTGTGACAAAAATGGTCATTTATTTCGTTACGAATTCTACAGCCATAGTTTGTCTTCTGATTCGATAAGAATATCTGTTAAAATAATAATAAATGCAGAATTCGTTGTACCTGCAGGTAAATTCTAGAGATGAAAAATATTATGCGTCCGATCTTCTTTTTATTCTTTTTGTGTGGTGTGAATTTCGACAAACCCATAAGAAAATGCGGAATCTTATTTTCTGTATTATTTAACCTCATGAGCATTGCGATTATTATGTCTAAAATAATTTGTGCATTTGGGAAGTTCCATTGGGGTATGCTGTTGACTGCATTGATCAAATCAAGTTATATGCTCTTATGGTGGATTGTATTCTCAAAAGTTGAAAATATTCGAAAACTTATACAGAACTTGGAGTCTATTAAGACAAAACTTGAGCTGAAGGATTATAGAAGATTGATTATAATATCCAGATTCACTGTTTTTGGTGGACTGTTTATGTTTATTGTAGATTCATGTCTTAGAATTCAGCTTTATGTCTTAAGAAATGAATTGCCCAAGTGTATTGCTCAATTAAATCCATCCATCGTAGGACAAATGCGGTATGCCATTATCTCCTTGCATGAAACATCTATTGTGTACATTCAAAATGGTATCACATACTCTATTATTATACTTTATACCATTTACTGCTATACATTTGCTCTATGTATTCAGAATAAAGTAAAAAGTAAGTCATGTGATGTCCAGATTTACGTGTTGACTCTTCGAACTTTTGAAGAGCTTGAAGAAACCTTTTCATTGACTATGTTCATCATATTTGCCCAAATTCTTGCTGGAATTTTCAGGAGTATGCTGATTACCATTAATGCAATTGAAACGAAAGATATGGTCCAAGGTGAAGTACAGTATTTAAGCATTCTGTGCAATGCTGCCATAGCTATTGTTATTATCTTTTCGGCTGAAAAAATTCAAGGAAATGCAGATAATCTTCGTCAGTCGCTTTTTGCTCCTCTTAATAATTTTCAATTTTCAAACGGGCAATTACTAAAGATTTCTGAAGATCGGAAACGCCTGAAATTGACTTTGTGGGGTACATTCGTCATTAAAAAATCGTTGTTTCTTTCTATTGTCGCTTGGAATTTCACCTACGGTGTTATTATATTGCAGTTTTATCAAGCATGATTATCAGAACAGTACAGTAATGTGCAAATTAATTGGGACAAACGCAAAACATTTCACCTATGTTATTTAATCAGCATAGGCTGCATAGTAATCAAATAATAAATATTTCTTTCTCTAGCTTTAATGAGATTCTGAGCACGTTTTTTTTTTTTTTTTCGCTTCATTACAAGTGTTAGCATCTATTTTTTGACTGCCGTTTTCGCCCATCTCTTGCTTCAATAAACGTTCGTCATATTGATCATCAATCAATGCTCACACCAATAGCTAGTAATTCTTATGTTTTACGACGATGGATTTTACTATTTTGTACTAGAAATTTGTGTGTCAGAAATGTTGTACTGTGTTTACATTCATATTTACTCGTTTGTTTTGGAGAAACTGCCTCAAAATTAATTTGATGATTCATTACTCTAGAAACACTTAATTTTCTAATTCCAACTTTTGAAACAATATCCCTTATTGTATTGAAGTATGCTGACTGAGGAAACAAATTCTAGACTTTTTCTTGGGAATGATATACATTTTAATATGTATTAAAACAATATTTGCACAATCGACCTCTTCTTGCAGTATCTAAAACGCAGTTGATGGTAAAAGGCTCTACATGCGATGATTACATGATCAAACTAGTTTTACTAGTTAAGAACAACCCTTTTTTGAGAGAAAAGGCAGTAAAACTGGTTGAAGGGAGATAATTCCCAAGAAATGAAGAAATTTATTAAAAAATTGAGTTTGTGCCAATTAATCTGCACGGTATTGTAGAATCCCATAATAAATGTTATTGGAATGAATGGAATTCCGTCATTGTTGAAAATTTCAGAAGATCGGAAGTTTCTGAAATTATCATTATGGGTTACTCTGTCATTAAAATCATCCTTATTTCTTTCTCTTGCACTGTATGATTATACTGTGCCATAACACTGAAATTTTGTTAACAATGATGACAAAAAGACATCGGTGTTTGTGGAACAACATTAATGCTGTTATTGGGATGAATGGAATTTCTTAGGTAAATAAGTAAAGTACCAATAGTAAGTATAGTAACTGACATTATGTGGTACATTTATCATTAAAAATCTTTATTTACTTTTGCTCTTGCATGATATTTTATATTTAATAGATTAGGATAAATACTGTTATTGGAAGGAATGGAATTGACTGAAATTCCGTTATTATATTGCAATTTTGTTAAATATGATAAAAAAAGAAATTAGAATTTATGGAACACAATAAATACTGCTATTGGTTCTAAAAAAGCAAAGAATTATTCACCATCTCCAGTTCAAATGTCGTTCTCGTCATTTGACCGTAGCTCAAATAGGAACGTTAATATAATAATATAACTGAACTAAAAGCTTATTTAATCTACTGCCCAAGTCTAGCTTTACAAAACAAAACTTAAAGTTTCAAAGAAGTTCATTATTTTTATTATCAAAGAAATTCATTGTCTCGGAACCTTCAAAAAGGGTTTAGAATCCTTCTGAAGTATTTATATACAATTATGATGCCAATATGAACAAATCTAATCAATATACAGATTGATTATAATTAAACTTCCCCTATATACAGCAAACTGGTGGACAGATTGCAGCAAAATATGGTAAATGGACTATACAGGAGATGCGCTCAGGGGATATCCAGAAGTAAAGAAAAAAAGCTCCAAAATATCCACCAGGATGCGCTTTTTTTTATAACGGAATATATTACATTTAATTTTATAACAGAAACAATATTAACAATCCAAAACAAGAATTATGAAAAACAAAATGAAAAACCAGAAAATGCTGGAAACTCCACAATATTTCATGCCCGAAACATCACAACTGATCAGTACCGATCTGCTCTTGAACACACTGTCCATCGACTTGAAATTTTGCGGATGAAGGAGGGAGGTCACATGAAGTACCTTTCTTTACATCATCCTGGACACGATTAACAACCGTTCCTCTTGTACAATCTCGTCCTAATATATTCTTGTTTCTACAAACTGATCTGTTTCATTCAACAGTGTACTCTTATTTTTTCCTTATCTTTACTTAATATGATCCAACTAGTCAATAAATGTTAGTATTGTTTTTTTATTCCGTTTTGATCGTTTATTGGGTAAAATTTAATTTCTTTTCCAGAAAAT
>JAPMOQ010055911.1:390050-420243 GCA_026543055.1 Argiope trifasciata
TGAATGGATGGATTACTGACTGATAATTATGTGAAGGGATGGATTACTGACTGATAATTATGTGAAGGGATGGATTACTGACTGATCATTATGTGAAGGGATGGATTACTGACTGATCATTATGTGAAGGGATGGATTACTGACTGATAATTATGTGAAGGGATGGATTACTGACTGATAATTATGTGAACGGATGGATTACCGATTGATAATCATGTAAATGACTGAGTTTCAATTTTATTTTTGTTTAATTCTTGCTTAAATTAAGTTTTAATATTTTAAAATTTGTTTTAAGTCTGTAATATTGACAATGGTTGCAAATAAACTTTTGATCAATTTTATGCTTGACTCTAACTTTTATTAGAATGCAATTGCAGGAATTCGATTTCATCAACAAAGTTTAAGTGAATTCTGTTGGGAGTATTGGTTCAGTAAATAGTACATTTAATCTATTTTAAACTTTTTTAATTGTTTGGAAATTTCTATTCTAATTTGTAAATTTTCTATCTAATATTTTAAACATATCTTTACGCTGGCATATTTTTTATAAACAGTTTGGTATAAAAGATTATATTCTGTAAAAATTGTATAGAACTTCTCAGAACAGTTATCTGAACCAGGAAGTACTAAATTTTCAAATATCCACTTCTTGCGTAATGAATATTCACTAATAAGAACTAATTTTAAATTTAAAATAATTCAATCTGTTTAAAACGTATTATTTACCATTCACATCACATATTCAAACCCAGTTCAGAGCTAGTTTCAGCATCTGATCTGATCTGGAAATTATGATGCATGTTCCAAAACGGCTCTCATGTTACTTCTAAATGGGATGTTTAGTTATATATACTTTTGAAACATTGCATATAAATACTCCATTTCACTAAAAAAGTAAGATCTTATTTAAAAACGTCATATATAAATAGGAACTTGAAGAGACTTCATATAAAAGAAACGAAAATATACTGCTTGATTACTATCTTTGAACCGTTACTGACATAAGTATAGAAAAAATCCTGGCTAAATAATTGGATTATCGGTAATGGCGGATTTTATAATTATAAAAACCTTGTTTTAATAAACTAGGAAATTTCTAAAATTTCAAAACATTTTTTAAATGTTAATGATTTATTTTGGATTATATTTTTACTATCTTCTATATGAAGTATAATATTTCACTTATGTTTATGAAAATTGCTCAAAAAATTTTGAGTTCAAAGTGGGAAACTAGACACCAATAGACTCTACATCTACTGTGGGTCTTTTTTAAAGCTGGATTTTGAATAAAGTAACATCTATAAGCCGTATCGATTGAAGGACATGTAAGCGATGAGACGAGTTTAACATACCCATGGTCTAGATATATGATGGTTCCTCGGCAGATATGAATTTTGAATCGTAATCCTTCAATTCCGAAATCGACACCTAATAGCATTTTAATACACATAAATCTTGATGAAAGATCTATGTTTATATACTATATGGCAAATATTTGATGAATTTGGGTTTTGATTGGTGGCCACCAATTCCAAAACTGAAACCCAATAGCATTCTGCAAGACAAAGATTTTCTCAAAGGCTGCTCATAAAGTTTTCATAAAGGTTACTCATGAAATAGGATTTCAAATGTAGAGTAAGATTAAAATAAAGGTCAGTGATTGACTACCTGTGACTCAGAGCTAGTCACCTCGAAGTGAATACTAGTTCGGAGAATTTGTAAGTAATATGGATGGATTAAGCTAAAGACAGCAGTCAGCTTCAACGAATCCTGTCGATACTGCCTCGTTCAGTAGCAATAGCAAAGCGGCCTTCAGTTCAATAGCAAAGCGGCCTGCTGTACACAAGAAGAAGCATCTTCAAGCAAAAAGATCCTATTCTTGCTGTAGACTTTAACGTAAAGAAATAAA
The DNA here is from genome assembly GCA_026543055.1 of Argiope trifasciata. Lineage (NCBI taxonomy): Eukaryota > Metazoa > Arthropoda > Arachnida > Araneae > Araneidae > Argiope > Argiope trifasciata. The sequence goes on from JAPMOQ010055911.1 coordinate 391,960, forward strand.
ATGTACAAGTATAAATTTCCAAAATCAAAATTAAGCTCAAGAAACAAAACTTTTTATGGTGATATAAACGTAGTGATTGATTCATAGACACATAGCAACAGTGTTAGTTAAAAAATTTGTGATCAATCTTAATTATGTAATTTTAGCTGAAGAACTTTGATAAATTTCCTAATATAATACGATCCGGCACTGACCATATATTAGACATTGTTATCAAATTTATAGTAAAATTATAAACTTCAGAACTGGACGAATAAAATAATTAATTACAGATGCATTTAAATTAAACAAGAAAATTATAAATTTATTTATAAATCTTATTATAAATGAAACTATCTCAAGATCTATTTGAATTTTTAACAAAAGTTTCACAGACAAAGTTTTTACAATCTTACCAGCGATTACTAAGATCGGTAATCAACTAAAGTAGTGCATATTATCAATCGACAATTTATCCGTTTTGGAAGCCCAAAAGCTTTCAAAAATTCTGTAGAAAATCTCAAAAGTTACTCCCTGAATCCTTTCCATAGATATCGTTTCGAGCCCAGGACACTCCGACATTTCTGCAAAAAGAGATTGCTGATAATCCTGCTAGGAAAGCACATGGCACACGTATTTCTAAATCGATATCATATCCCTCATCATGCAATGTAACTTATTACAACGGCATATCTTATTAACTGATAGTTTATTTGTTTTGGAAGCTCTACAGTTTTCAAATATAGGATAGGAAATCTCAAAAATCACTAGCAAGATTATTTTATTAAAGTCGCTTTGATCCTAGGACACTCCAGCAAAACCAAAGAGTAGATTGCTGATAATCCTTGCGAGACAGCCCAAGGCACATATACTTCTAAATGGATATCCCATACCTCGACCAATATCTTAAAATAGAAACAAATGTAATCATCTAGAATACTGCATCTTTTGAACTGACAGTTTATGCGGTTTGAAAGCCCTACAGTTTTCAAGCTTGAGACACGAAATCTCAAAAATAACAATCAAGATTATTCCATTGAAGTCGCTTCAATCTCAGGATATTACGTCACTGCCATGAAACGAAGTTGCTGATAAACCTGCCCGAATAGTACCAGGCACATGTATTTCTAAGTGTATATCCGTTATCTTATAAACATGTAATGTAAAATATAAACAGCGTAAGAGTATTCGAAATAGTACGAAAGTTTTATACATTTGAAAAGTGTGAAAACCCATCATCACTTAATACCCTAAAATAGAAAAGTGTATCGACCACAACAAATCCTGTCGACACTTCTGCATTTACTGGTAGCGGAGTGGTCGGCTGCACATGAAAAGAAGAATATAAAAAATATACTTGATGTTGACTCATTTCCCAAACAATACTTTCCTAACCAAAGTTAGGTTCTTCACTTATTACTTCAGCCTGTGCTCTACTCTCTCTCAGCCTGTGCAAAGGTAAAAATTTGGTACATATTGTTTTTCAGTGCATAATTTAGGAAAAATATAGGAACATCCTAAGATAGTTTTGATGCATTTCACTCTCGTTAAACCGAATTTTCGATACCTTTACCTAAAAAAATTAAATGTATTGTCAGCATGAATTTGGTTCATTATTTCCTATAAAGATTTGGTTTACCTTTTCATTCTTTAATGTAATGTATACCTCAATTTTTTCTTTGTTTTCTTTTTCTTTAATATCTTATTCGGAAATACTTTAAAACCATCTTGGTAATTAGTGTGATAGATAATGTGAGATAAAGTAACTGATATAAAAAGCGAGAGAAATTTGAAAAATTGAGCACAGATATACAAAAAAAATCCTTAAAAAATAATAATAACACAGAGTTCATATGAGGCCAACTATAGCGCACAGTGGGAAGCCACACCTACTTCAATAAAATCACGTGACTCCCAACGGGACAATGGCAGATGGTTGTATCATAAGGACAACTATTTGCCTTTGTCTTAATGCAGTCATGACGGATTTGCGTTCATCCAGTTATAAGACGGCCAGTAGGCAGCGCATGAGCAGAAAGGCTAAAACCCGCTGCTGGATCGATGGCAAGTAATTGTCCAGAAGTGACAACAATGTGCAACTGTATTGCATTTTTTCTTACAGCGCATGAGCTTGTACAGTTGGGGGGGATTTTTTGGCTAGAATTTTTTCCCCTTTGTTCTTTCTGATGTGAGGTTGTGCGTTTGTGTTTTCATTTTATTTGTCATTCTTTTTCTGTAGTATTTTCTGTTCTTTCTTTTTAAAATTTAAGTATGTTAGCTTTTATTTTATTTTACCATGTTTCTTTGTATAAATAACATCCGTCATTTTAATGCGATGCGCTGTGCAAAAGAAAAATTCAGAGAAGCCAAAATGATAAATTATTACCAAGTATGGAAAGCCTGAATCTATCTTATGAAATTGTGGCAAACATAAATCAGTAACTTTCTACACATACGCTGTCTATTGGAAGCTTGTAACTGTCCGAGTGTAAAACCAGCATCAATTAAGCTTTTTGAAGTAGGTGTGATCTTCAGTTGCTCGCAAAATTTTGCTTGGTGAGAAAACTTAACACTACTTAAAAATCAGGCATTGAATTATCACGTAGTTTGTCATCAAAGCAATAGGTGCTAAACCATCCGAATGTGATCGTTTACTATAAAATTTTATGTAGTTTAGCCATGGTTATAATAAACAAAATCAGAAGGACTAATGGATATAGAAATTATGGCAAGTCAAGAAATCTTACGATAACCTGACTATTAAAAAATAGTAGCTCCTAAATTTTTTTTCTGGAAGCTTGTCTGTGTAAATTTAATTCAACAGATAGTTGTTCATCATGGATGATAGTGACTCAAGTGAGACGAGTGACTTGGGGGACATGGACGACACTGTCTTGGGTAATAATACAGAACCTATTACCATCGAAAATGTCGCTCTTCTCGCCATAGAATGCGTTGGGTATGTTTTGAATTGGCATAATTTAAGTTGGACTCCACCGATCGATCCAGAAGATCTTCGCCAACGTGTTCAATACGAATATTTCACTCCTGAGATTGGAAAGGCATTGGTGCACCATTGCATGACATCTGAAATCCTAGTATTGGGCGCAATGACGCGTTTCAACATGAGTGCATGGCTGCGAATGTCAGTAGAAGAGGCACGCACATATGTTGATGAACATTTCCATGCGTTTCTGTTTATGCAACCACCAGCCCATGTTGATGCCTTTGTGAATCTATATCTGTGGGCTTATGCTTGTTATCTGGGCCTCACTGCGGTAAGACGCAATAGAAGAATCTTCGCCTCGCATGTTCTTGACAAACTGGTTGATATCATGTATGCTCGTTCAAACATTTCGCAGCATTACTTTCATATGAACGCTACAGCAGCTCTGTATAACCGCCGTCATGAGGAAATGCATAGTTTAAGTGGTGATGAAGGGTATCGAACGAATCGGGATGGGGTTGACGACGGTATTGCTCGATTTAGAGACTAAATTAAATCTTATTGAATATTTGAAGAAAGTAAAAAATTTTCTTTATTATCACAAATAAATCTCTGTTGAAGCATTTCAATAATAAAAATTATTTTACTAGATTTTATGAATAAATATTTGTAGTATGGATTATTTATAGCAGGATTCGTGCGATTAAGGATATCTGTATTATCAATTTTCAACAAATTAAGTCATGAAAATAGTTTCCCCATTTTCTGTTGATTTTTAAATTTAAACCGATTGTATAGATTTTTATTTTAATCTTTTGAACTCAGAAAAGTAACTCGATGCATAATTATTCTCCTAATATAAAAATTTGCTTATTGTTCTGAAAAATATAAATAATTGCTTTAATGTCAATAAATATTTTTAATATGGATTATTTATAATAGGGTTAATACGATTAACAATATCTGTATTTAAAAACTTTTAACAAATTAAATCAAGAAAAAAGTTTCCCAATTTTTTCCTTTGGTTTTTTAAATTTGAACCAATGTTATAGATTTTCATTTTATTTCTTTTTAACTAGAAAAAGTAACTCGATACATAATTATTCATCCAATACAAAGATTTGCTTATTGCTTTGAAAAATAAATATAAATAATTAAGTTAAATTTCCACTAAAAATCAATCTACACTCTTTTACCATTCTGTAGGATTTTTAACACAATCAATTTTACCAACGAACTATCTCGTCTTTCAGGTACTTCTCTGTCTGCTAAAATTTGTCTCTTATGCCAGTTTAGACAGATTCAACTGTCTAATTCTAGGAAATAGCTTTACTTTTTTCTTCCTTTTTTTAAAAAAACAGAAACTGCAATTGGAAGTATCTGAAAGACAAAGTATCTCGTTGGTAGTGTTGAAAGTGTTGACAATCAAAATTGAAAAATAAATAAGGCGTCAAAATAATGCACTGCCTTGAAAAGTGAGTGAAAGCCAACATCCGAATAAAAAGGGTTCATAAGATCTGCATCCAATAATTCAGTTAAACTGACTGGCAACTCAGAATACTGTTTTCAAACAATTTTCTAGATTTACAGATAATTTTACTTTCAAATTCTAAAAAAAATTTCATCATTTCAGAATTTAGGAAGTATATTTTCATTTACAATAAAATCTGGATTTTTGAAATGCATTGTCGTTGTATGGTTGTAACAATTTTAAAATGCGAAGTAAAATAATGTTCTTTTTCAGCGGTGCAGTACCTTAACGAGATTCTTCGACCATAATTTAAATTTCAATAATAAATTTATTAATATCCATACGTAGTAAAAGGATTTTTATTTATTTATTACATGCAACCTAATACGAATGTTAATTGAAATATGTTCATTACAAAATATTACTTTTTTTGTCATGAATAGTTGATTTTAACCAGGGCTTCGAACCGTAATTTTTTTTGTTCCGGTTTTCGTTCCGGTTCAACTAAAAAATTAATATCGGTTCAGTTCCGGTTTTCGCTCCGCCAAAAATAACGGTTTTCGATTCAGTTCCGGTTTTTGCTCCGCCAAAAATAACGGTTTTCGGTTCAGTTCCGGTTTTCGCTCCGCCAAAAATAACGGTTTTCGGTTCAGTTCCAAATGAATAATTTCATTTTATGTATATTCTTATTTGTACTAAAAATATAATTCTATCATAAACAAAAAATGTAATTCTATCAAATTTTAGAAGATTTTATTCTTTTTTTAATTGGTACACTATGTGAATTGATACAAACAGCAGGTACGATAAGAGCGGTGAGCTGAGGACGGCGAGCATTGGCATTGTTATCCATTATCAAAATCGCATTTGACAACTAGGTTCATGATTACCCACATTCGTCGTTTGACTCTCACATCGTGCACTTGGCCTTGCAATAATTATGTAAAAAATATATTATTTATTTAACATATGAAAATTGCCTCTAATTATTAATATATCTTCTAACGTGGTTTCACTGAGATTACTTCTGTTGTCTCGGAGAATAAATTTCAAACCTGAAAACGCTCTTTCAACACTAATTTGTGTAGCTGGAGCTGCCAAAACCACCATTGCAATCTTATACAAGTGCGGATATGTAATTTTATTCTCTTCCCAGAAATCTAAAATATTATGCTTTATATCAAGCCTTCGTACATTGTCAAAATTATTTAAAATGAATTCAATGTCAATCTCGGTAGAAATAGAGGTTCTATGTGTTTTTATTACTGCCAATTCTTTACTTTTTAAAAAAGTCTCTAAATCGTCTTCATTTTCATCGCTTTCAGAAGATTTTGTTTCCTCGTTTACTATTGAAATGGACTTTTCAAAAAATTGTAATTTGTTCCAAATATTCTTTAAATGTTGCACAGCCTGTCTATTTACTCCTCCCTGATCTAAACAGTCTATACAAACATCCGTGGATGATCGCATGCTGAGATGTGAAAAATAAAATATAACTCGATATTTTTCTTAAAAAATCATCTATACTTCTAGTTTAATCAATTGAATTAAATATGTCTTCTACAAGTAGTTTCATGCGAAACAGAAAAATACTAGTGAATATCAAAATAGGAGTAATACATGTAATGATAATTATAAAGTTGACGTTAAATTAGAAAATATTGATAAGTTGGTAACAGTAACAAAATGACTGAAAGATATATCGAATCGAAATAAACCGATATTTTTTTCGGTTCAGTTCCGGTTTTCGTTCCGACCAAAATAACGGTTTTTTCCGGTTTTCGGTTTTCGGTTCAGTTCCGGTTCGAAGCCCTGATTTTAACTATAAATGTACTTGCTCTTGTTGCAATTCTTCAAGGAAAGTGATAAAAATTTTTTGAATCGTTAATTGAAAAGTGGATTGCTGCTGAAATAACTGACTATTTTCTTGTTTTTAATATTCTTAAATTTTGAATTGTTACCTTTATAAAATCATTTGAATTTTGTTACGAATTCATTCTACGGGAAATATCAATTATCTAATATTCGTAATTTTTTTACAGTTCATATTATAAAATCGTCCGAATTTTGTTCGATGCTTATTCTTTAGGAGGTTACATTTATTTAATATTCTTAATTTTTGTATTAGTCTCGTTACAAAATACTCTGATTTTTATTTCAATGTTAATTCTTTGGAAAGTTAATTTTTTTTTTAAAGAATATTCTTAATTTTGTATAGTTCCCATTATAAAATCCTCTGAATTTTATTTCAATGTTAATTCTTTGGGAAGTTATATACATTTTTAATAATTTTAATTTTTGTATAGTTCCCATTATAAAAGCTTCTGAATTTTGTTTCAGTATTCATCCTTTAGGAAGTTTCGTTTATTTTTATCTAACTGGTGACTTGCGCGTTACTGCTGCAGATGAAATAATTTTGAAAATATCGTTTAAAATTTAAAATAACTGTCTTGTTTAATTCGGAATGGTAGAAAGAATAATATTTATTTTCGTATACGAAATACATTCATTGAAATTGAATGATATATAAAGGATAAGCGTAAATAATATTTATTGTATTTTATTTTTTTAACTTTGTTATTCAAGACTTTAGGATAGGCAACATTTTTTACCGTTTTCAGTAGAAGCAAATATATTTCTTGACTGTCCGACTCGTAAGCATCCAGTATACAACTAGTTCTGTGAAAAACAAGATTTTCTTGGGTTTAGTCTGCGAAATTGAAGTGATTGACCTTGTGCCCTGTTAATGGTCATTGAGAATGCAAGGCGAATGGAGAACTGCGATCGTTTGAAATCAAAAGGAATGTTGGGGGAATAATGGGAATGCCAGATATGAGCACGTTTTCTCCAATCGACGTTCCTTTAAGGCTAGCTGTCAAGCTACTTGTCTCATATTGGTTTTTTTATCCTGATGCTCGTGAACAGATACCATGCAAATGTTGTATTTCGGTCCTTGCCCATTCTGAACTTGAGACTCTGAAACACAGATTTTTGTTCTGAATTTGCAGTTTGTAAGTGATCTGTTTAATTGCTCTTTTGTCTTTCCTCGTTTGTTTAAGAAACTCGATTTTGCTAATATCCAGATGTTGCGCTGTTAGATCTATTAAATGTCAAATGTTTGGGAACATATTTTTTGTGGAAGCAATCAACATGATATACAGTTGTATAATTGAAATATTGCTTGTAGATTCTCTTAATAATTAGCAAAAATACTGTTTGCACTGGAAAATTTCCATTGTAAATAACTTACCTTGAACGGCACCGATAACAATTTTATTTTTTCTGTGTGAGATCAACTCTGAATAATATGTACGGTTTGCTGCAGACAAAATATTGAGCACGCTGAATGACAACATCATGTGTAAAAGACTATTCATTAATGAGAAGAAACTCATTTGAGCTTACAGGAAGTACTTTTGATTTCATTTCCCTCGCATATACTGAAATCAATCATAACAATTTTATTTTGTTTGGTATATGTGTCATTAATTCCGATCGGATGTACTGTTTGACTTTTGCCAACTATCAATTTTAAAACATGACCTTCGTGGAAATGAAAGCAATAGATTTTACCAAGTTTCATTGCAACCGGTTGAATAGCACAGCGGCATATAGGATACGAACGAACAAAAATTCATTTTTATATAATAGATATGATAATGGTACTCTGCCTAAAACCTTCTCTCAGGTACAAGCAATGAGTTGACCAAGTTACTTAGAAATGTAATTAAAATATTTTCTTTTAAAATTGATTAAACACAGAAAATATATTTATGCCATAAAATCGTTGATATAGTCAAATTAATAATTTTTTCAACATTTAGATAGTGCAAAATTTTCTGTAGTCTAATATCTACAGAAGATACGGCAAAAAAAACCCCTACAATTTTATAAAATGTATAATTAAAATTTCAAACCCATAGGATTGATTCCCCTAAAACTTTCTCTCATACTGTATAATCAAACTGTTACCTCAAAGAACGACTTTTATAGCATCTACGTACAATAGTTACGAAATATTAATGTCTTGCTTGAATTTAGCCTTTTTACTGAATCAGTAGTGTCACCTTGGCGAGTTATTTGGTGACTAATCTATGGTTGATAGAAGTGGTAAAAAAATCTAAAAATATATTTTATGCATTACATAACTATATTATGTTATATATGTATTATGTTCCATGTATGCGTAAGTGCAAGCAATATGTCGAAATTATATCTCAATTAAATGAGAGGTACGGCGGCGCATAAAGTACGGAGAAAAAATTCTTAATCCTTGGTTAATAGATACGGTAAATAAATCCGAAATATTTTAAAATATTTTTTTAGATAATTTAACTATACCTATAATCACCTCGTAACTGCAAATAATAAGTAGTTAAAATTTTATCACAATCGATGAGCGGTCCGGCAGTCCATAAGAGACATACAAACAAATATACATTTTTATTTATATAGATTTTTGAATAGTTACCCTTATAAAATCATTTGAATGTGGTTTCGATGCTCATCCTTTTGGAAGTTACATTTGTTTCATATTCTTAATTATTATATAGCTCCCATTACAAATCGTTTGAATTTTGTTTCAATTTTCATTATTTGGGAAGTTACATTAATTTTTATAGGTGTATATTTTATGTTTTGATGCTAATTTCTCAAAATCTAAACTATGGTGAAACCTTCCTATAAATGACTTCATAAATAGTTAAGCATACTTTTTTTTATCCAATTTGATATAATAGATTCTCAGTTTTTGTAGTTCTGGAACGCCAAAATCAGTTCTCCTTTCCTTTGAAGAAGATTTTACAATTATTTCAATGCTTTATAACATAAAAGGAAATGAAAAATTCTTGTTATTTATCAATTGAAACGAAATATTTCAAGGTTGGCTGGAAACATATCTTTTTTCGTAATTCAAGAATCAGGTTAGGTTGAATAATTTGGTAATTAAGTGCAATTAGTTAATATATAACTTTTAACCTCTTGGTGAGATCAAACTATTATTTTTTTTAGCATACTCCAAAAGTACATTATTTCTTCCCATTTTTATAACATGTTTGGCTTTTAACTCTATATTTTTGTTTCATAAATGTTTTTGATAGATAAAAAATTCAAAAATGTACACACTAAATTAATTTTTTTTTTAAATTTTTCCGGACGAATCGCATATGTTAATTTTGAGAATCAAATATATTTTTACCTTTTACTTTAAATATAACAGTAAAACATAAGCTCTGAAATTCAATAATGATTAATATTCTATTTTACACTATTGATCAAGAGTATTACAAATTTGAGAATTTAGAATTTTTTTCAAGATTTAGCCCTCAAAAAGTAATATTTTTAAATTAAATTAATACTTTTTAAATGTAAATATGCTAAATTAGTCTGAATACAAGATATAATTAAATTATTGAATAAAAAATATTATTTATTTTCAAAAAGTATGAAATGCAAACCAAATGTACAGATTAACAATATCGAAATTCATTTTGGTTTCTTGGAATAAAATGGGGTAAGGAAAAAATGTCAGGGATGTTTGTTTGTTTTTTTCATCAGAAAAGAAAATAAGAGTTCACTTTAACTGAAAAGTATTTAATATTTGATTGAATCGTCTCTGGCTTCAAACACAACAACCGCTCTGTTAGGCACGGAATTCCCATTCTTTCAGTATTTCATGGTGCCAAACTAATTATTTTTTCATTAAGTTCTCGTTTTGTTCTGGGATGATCCTCGGTTATTTTCTTTCTTATTATAGTCCATAAATTATTAATGGGATTTAAATCTGCCGAGTTTATGCAAGAGCATTAATACCATGTTTTACAAAAGCAGCCTTAACATAAAATAAAGAATGTTTCAATATAAACGTCAGAATTGCACAAAAATGGAATTTAAAATTAATTGTAAAGTTTGTCTTATCTTTTCCGATGAATGGCTGGATGACAGATCTTTCTGAAATAAAAATTTCTCCCTTAGGAACATGTTACATACACTAACGAAGCAACTGGTTTAGTTTAATGGCGCAAAGGCCATATTTAAACGAAGCAACTGATCCTTCAGTCGCCATATGTGTTTCCTTATACAAAATAAAATCCCTTAGCTCAGAGGTGTCCAAACTACGGCCCGCGGGCCAAACCCGGCCCGCGGAGGGTTTTAAAACATAATGATGTTTTCGCCCAAACCTTTTCATTTTCATAAAGGTATATTAAAAAACTACGTGGCCAACAAAACGGAGTTGTTGTACTTGACCAAACACAAATGTCTATCGCGCTGTTAAGTTATAAGACTAAATAAAAAAATGTATTTCGGTAACTCAAACATAAAAGAAATTTTATACGCATGTGAATTTTGACGATAAGCAGAGTCTTATTGTTTTGTTGTAAGTAAAGCATCAGCAATTTTGAGTAGTTCGCTTAAAGAAGCACTTAAGTATAAATAAACAAATATCGTCTTGATTTCGATAACGTTTTCATGGAATTATTGCACGCGCACTGTAGCGTACCTAGAACTTTTGCCGCCCGGGGTGGTCCCGTTGCTGCTGCGTATAGCCAGTCGCTCGTCGCCCGTCGGTGCATATCGGTGCACCAATTATAGAAAATTCCGCCCCCAATATGTGCCGCCCGTTGCGGACCGGTACTGTTGTCACACAAGAATTGGCCTCTCTTAACAGCATGCATAGTACTACAACTAGAAAAGATATATTCGAAGAAGTAGAAAAAACATTGATAAAGTTTAACTTAGACTGGAATCGGCTCCAAAGTGTGACAATTGATGGAGGAAGAAACATGTCTGGTACAAACATCGGCGTGGTTGGACAAATTACAAACGCTTGTGAAGCTTCAGGAGCATCAGTACCAATTTTTCTGCACTATATTATCCACCAAAAGGATTATGTATAAAACATGTCGATATAAGCTGCGTTTTGAAGCCAGTTGTTTCTGTAGTAAATTTTATTCGATCACACGCACTTAATCATCGGCAATTTAAATCTTTTCATAAGCAAATTGAATCCGAGTACGTTGACTTGTATTACACTGAAGTTCGATGGCTTAGTTGTGGGAAAGTGCTATTGCAGTTTAAGCTTAGAAGTGAAATTGATTTATTTCTTGTAGATGAAAAACATCCTGAATCACTTTTATCGGATGCTGCATGGCTCTGGAAATTGGCTTTTTTTGCAGATGTTGTGACACACGTAAATATCTTAAAGTTCCAAGGGAAAAACAATTTAATTTGCGATTTATACTCGCAAATTAAAATCGCAATCGAACAAAACTACAATTATTCGAAAGTCAAGTGACTGAATGTAATTTTACTCATTTTCCGTGCTGCGACGAATTTAATAAAAAAACTGAAGAGCAATTTCCAATTGCATTTGCAGTAAAGATCATCGCCAGTTTAAAAGAAAAATTTCAAAAGCAATTTTCTGATTTGGACATGAATTCAAAAGAAATTCGGCTGTTCCAAAATCCATTTGATTGCAACGTTGCTGAAATTTCAAGCCAGCTTCAAATAGAAATTATTGATATTCAAGCAAACAAACAAATCAAGGACAAATACAAGGAAGGAAACTTAATAGATTTTTATAAATATTTGGATGCAAGAGAGTTTCCAAATTTGAAGAAATTTGCTCGTAAATTCATTTCAATGTTGGGGACTACTTACGTGTGCGAACAAACATTTTCTCGAATGAAGTATCGCACATCAAAATATAGAGAAAATTTATCTGATGACATTTGCAGTCATTGCTTAGGATTGGTGTAACAAATTTTGATCCCAACTATAAAGACACTCTTCAACAACAACAACAAAAAAAAGGATCGAACCTGGGACCTTTGGGTTTGTAAGCCAGTAACATATCCACTATACAAAAATGGCCACCAATGTTTAATGGTAGTTACTGGCTTATTAAGATGTCACCACATAAGTACTTTGTGGAATGGTAGTACACTAGTTTTACAAACATACTGACTAAATTATTTCTTTTTGTAATTATTGCATAAAGGATTTCATGCATTGTAATAAAAAAAATGGGAATTATTCGTGTTTGTTTGAATTTCACTTTTCTTTGTTTGACTCTATATTTAAATTAGGAACACAATCATTTGGTACAAAGTTTCAAAATAAATAAATAAGCATCTTGATAAATTAAAGTGTAAGAATCTGTCTTGATAAGCAAAAATATAACAAAAAAATGCATAAAATTTTGAATTAAAATTATTTTTAATTTTCCCATTTGTTTTAAAGATTTGATTTACAAAGAGTATAAAAAAGTTACATCGTTTATTAAATATTTGCATTTTAAAAAAATGTTGACCTTAATTATATGAACAGTTCTGTTTGTCATATAAATCTGTTTAGGCGCCTTAAAAATATGTTCCTGCATACTTTTGAAACCTCTGGGTTGCTACGCTGGAGCAAAATTTTCTTTTTAGACAAATCCTTCGAAAAGAATTTTAAAGTTTTAAAAACAAATGCATAAGTTTAAAATATATCTATTATCAAACTTTTAGGTATAATAATGTTATTATTGATAAATTGTATTTATATGAATTATTACGTTATACAACACCCTTTTCTTGATTTTATTACTCCATGTAGTATGTTTGGTTAATAAATGTCAATTGGATTCCTCTTACTGCGTTTAATCAAAAAGAATTATACATTTTCTATTATTAAACTAGATACTTCTTAAAGGCAGCTTTTGGAATAATTATTTCCATGACCATGTATGAAATAATTATTCATTTAATTATATACACCAATTTTATAATTATCTAACTTTCAACTTTTTAATCACGTCATAAGCAGAAAAATAGGTAACGAATAAAGGGCTTAAAAAGTGGAAAAACAGTAGAATTAAATTAATGTAAAATAAGTAAATCAACATTTAGAATGATAATCTGCTATATGCGTTTCCCGTCTGTAGTAAATATATGTTCCGGCCAATGTGAATAATCAGTAATCATTAATATTATTCGGTCATTATTAATAATAACCACTTGTTTTGGTCAAAGTGAGGAATATCATAAATCATCCACTTTAACAAGTTATTATTAATAATACCTATGAAGTTTGGTAAATGCGATTAATCGGTTTATATATGATTGGGACATGGATGTGCCTTTTGTATGCTTTAATTTTAAATTGCTATGAAGTTTTCTAATTATATATTTTTTCTAACTTCTTTTTCTTTATTTCATAATTAATTAGGCCCGTATTTTTTATGGTGGGGGGAGATAAATCAGCGAACAATCCCAATATCTATTTGTAGAAGGGTGAAAAATGATATTTTGAAGAATTTAGAAAAGAAGGATGGATTTAATGGCGGATCATGTAGGTTATATTAAGGGGGGGGGTAAATCAATGTTCCCTTTAATTTTTTCCGGGGTCATCATGGATTTTTCCAATCCACAGTACAGAGATTTCGGTGAAACAAAGGGGGATTCGAGAAATATCATAGGGCAGGAAGCTCCGTATCTACGCCCAAGGAGGGATTTAAACATCCACAAGAAAAAGGGGAAAAACTATCATTGAATAAACTTCATTGGTTATTATTGATAATAACCGATTAAATACTCATAAATTATTCCTTTTAACCAGCTTATTTGATTATTATTAATAACTAGCCGCCTTTGGCGACCAGCTGGTTCGCCATGAGTAATTCGTTCTAAAATTTTCAATTAAATCACATATTCATTAGCCTTGAAGTAATTCCGGGCATGTATTGGCCTGAAATAAATATTTTCTTTAAGATGATGGACGGAAAGTTCTAAAAGTACACCTTTTCCTAATAATATTCTTTAATTTTATAAATCAGTCAGTTTGAAACATCGGTTATGCTTCCAAAATATTAAAAAAAATTTCGATGATGTTGCCAAAATATTAAATATGTTTTTTTAAAGAAAGCGAGAAAGGGAAAAAAAGTATTAAATTAATGATACAGATATTGCAAACGATTACATAAATATGCCATTAAGTCGGGATTTCAATGCACATCCTGTCTAAATTAAATCAGGTTTACCGTAAATAAAGAAGATTTATTGAGTTAATGATATAGATATTGCAAACGATTGTAGAAACCTTTGCTTTGCATTTATTTTTTAAAAAAATATCACATTTATATTTATTTTATTTTATCCAGTCACGTACTAAAAGTTGCATTTCTTTAGACTTGATTTACGATCATAGTTTTTTTTTTTTATTTGAACTTCCGTCATTGTTTTCTTTTATTTTATCCAGTCACGTGCTAAAAAACATGGTTAAAATATTTCTTTAAAAATTCGTTAAAAATAGAAGCTTTCGTTATAAATTAAAAACACTGATACCGTTAGAAAGCTAATTTTTTTATCTTTAAATTGATATAAAAATCATGCTTGTGCAATAATATTTTCGGAAGTTATAGCGGAAAAACGTCAAAATTTCGCTTAAATTTTAATTAATTCAAATTCTAATTAAAAATTCGAAAAAAGGGCTCCGAGGTGCACATTCCGGACCTCCAAGGTATACATGTACCAAATTTGGTAGCTGTAGGTCCAACGGTCTGGCCTGTAGAGCGCCAACACACACACACACACATTGAGCTTTATTATAAGTATAGATATAGATAACCGATTAGTATTAATAATAACTAATCGGTCATTATTATTATTCACAGTGACCATAACGTACATGTATAAATATTTTCCAATAATGATATCTTTTATTTGATTGTATCTGTATGAAAACTTAAATTGCCATAGGCTTTGATAAAACATGATTAATATTGATTTGACTTTATCAATAAAAGAAATTCACTCTTTTTTCTGGCAAAAGAAAATTATATATCATTTAACGTTCATTTAAAGTAGTAGTAAGAAGTGATAATAGGAAAAGTACATACCTACTGATAAAAAAGGAATAATAAAGAGCAAAAAAAAAAAAAAATCCTTTAATCACCTTTTCTGTTTGTAATATATTGATTTTAACATTAAAATTACTATTTCTTTTAAAGAATAAAAAAAAATTACTTTTTTGAAAAAGAAAATTCAAACACAAAAAAAATTCATTTCGATGTTTCCAACATTTTACAGATATAAGTTCAGACTCAAATCAAACGAAACTTCCAATGTTCATGAATATTTCTTTGCGGGAAAAAAAATCAATCTTCTCCAAGAATGTTTCATTGTAAATATTTGATCATGTACCAATCGATTTCAACTTTTAGATTGTGACTTTGCACATGCTTTTAAATTACCACAAAAATAAAAGTATTGCTACTGACACACATATAATACCTAAATCTAATATATCTGAATATGGAATCAATCCTTTAACTGAAAATGTTATATTTCTTCCGATGTATTCATGGTGCAACCAAAGGTTGTATTCTGAATACTTTTTTCCATAGGAAATCTATTCATGCCATCAAAAAGAGTGTTACCATAAAAAAAAATTTCAGTTTTAAATAAATCAAGAACATTCTAGGCATAGCATCTTTAGTTTATCTCGCTACCTTTAATGTAATATTTTCGATTTTCATACAGCTTGAGTTTGAAATATTTCATAGTTTCAGTTTGAAAGCCGCAATCTATCAGTTATCACGGGATTCTACAGTCAAGTACCAGAGAATATCTATCAACAGAAATTCTTTATTTTGTTACGATTCGAAGTATTGAATGGAATATTTCACTGTTGGCTCAAAAAAAATCTTCTCTATGAGCTCCGATTTTCTGGAGAGGGGGGCAAGAATTTTTAATTCATATAATTCATATTCAAAGTTTATTAATGAGTCCTCGGATTCTTCCATTTTTCATTATCGTTTTTTTTTGTTACTTTTTTATCTTATATATACAAAATAACTCTGCACTTAAGGAATTAAGTTTTAAAATACTATTTTTCTTTAAGATTTCTCTTTTCTTCCAAAATTTGCTGAAAACAAATTTTTTGAAAGTCAGTCTCATGCTCTTGTTTAGTGAGTTTCTTTTTAAAATTTAGTTTATTCAAGTGAAGTGAAATAACAAAGGCCGTCACTAGTTTTCAGAATTTTGTTTTGTCATGTCGCGAACAACTAGTGCCGGTTTTGATCGTCATATAACTATATTTTCGCCTGAAGGGCGATTATATCAAGTTGGTAAGTTATTTTTTATCATAAAATCAGTCGTAAATTATCCATATTTTGAGAAAAACTCAAGAAACTATGTTAGTAACTCTATATCATATAAGAGGATATAGCCATTGACTTAGCATCGTTATTGTATATGTTTGCCTTTTTATTATTAAAGTTTTCTAAGTTAAGCTAATTATTTTTAATATGAAAGAAAATCCTAACTTTTTCTGTTTATTCTTTAAAAAAAATAATGTAATTCTTCCTCTTTGTAAATTAATGTTTTTTCTTTCAAACAATGAATCAGCAAAATAGTTAAGTTCGTCAAAATTTTATTTTGGACATGCCTCTTTAACAAATTAAGTTTTTTGCTTTTATATTTATTATTTTAGAATATGCCTTTAAAGCTATTAATCAAGGTGGATTGACATCTGTTGGTTTAAAGGGCAAGGATGTTGCCGTTTTAGTAACACAAAAGAAAGTACCTGTAAGTATGAATGAGTTATGAAATATTTGAAACTAAAATTTCAACCGTATTATTTGTAATAGGAAGGACATAATTAAAAAAATAATATAATGTATAAAATTTAAGAATTTTGTTTTTCATATGAATGGTGTAATTTTGTGATTAAGAGCAATGATGGAGTATCTGATTTGATGTTATGCTGGGAAAAATTAAGATTTCTAGTGTTTCCTTTATATTAAAAATTTTATTTGCACTGACTAATAATATCCAATAGTTTAAAATCACGAAGGAATGAAAGTACTTTATCAGGATAATTACATAATTAATGTAATTGATTAGGAACAATTGTCTCTGTTGCTTTCATTATTGCATTTTTTTTTGTGTGTGTTAGATGATGAATTTAAGCAGTTTTGTATAGTTTATTTATTGCATTTTATATTTCCAATGCCTTTAAAATATAAAACTTATATATTCAATGACTAATTTTAGTTCTTGATTTAATTTGTTTTGAATATTTCCTCTTATTGTAGATAAATAAAAAAATATATGTTTTAAGTATAATTTTAATTCTCCCCCATATTTTTTGAGGAGAGGAGGCATATTAAGATTTTCTTTGAAGATAAGCATTGTCTTTCACCCACATCATTCTTGCTTTTATATGTTTAAAGCTCAGTTATAACTGCCATTTACTAATGATGTGCATGTTGACTGTTTTATTTCAAAGAGAATATATGACTAAATACTCAAAGTTATGTAATTTCTGTAGTTAGTAAATTGTCATTATATGATGTATTGACTTTTCTGAAATTATATTGTTTCCATTACTTTTATTATTTTAGGACAAGTTGCTGGACCCAAGTTCTGTTTCTCATATCTATAATATTACTGAGTATATTGGAGCTGTAATGACTGGACTTGTTGGTAAGAAAAGTATTAGGATATCTATGCCATTTTTGAAAATAATCTATACATTATATATATATAGTCAGCATTTTTTTAAAATAAAATTGAAATATTGATTATTTAATGAAAATTGCAATTTGAAAGAAAATTTAAAGGAATAATCTCTGAACAGAATGATTTGATTCGAATTTAAATGAATGTGAGACAATTAAATATTGTTTTACAAAGGAAAGAGAGAAGTATGCTAATAAAAGGGATTTAAGAGTGTAAGAGTATTTAAAATAGTATAGTGTGAAATGTTTGTCTTAGAAAAATTATTAGAGAGATATGTCTTGAATTCAGCAAGCTGATGGAATGTTGACAAACAAAGGCCTTAAAAGGGGTAACAACAAAAGACACATTCACATGCGAATGTAAACAATGAAAGTAATCACTGAAATATCATTAAAAGAAAGCTGTAAGGAAATAGTGAATTATATAAATAGTATTCATCATGAGGCTCACTACCATTTGCCACAATTTTGAAGTGTAAGCAAATGTATTTTGAAACATCATTCTTAAAAATTCTAATCATTAAAAGGAAGCTGAGAAACAAACAATGTGTTACATGAAAAGTATTCATGATGCTCACTACCTTTTGCCATGATTTGGTAATGTAAGTGAATGTGTTAAAAAATATCAGTTATGCTATGGATGTAGTGCATATTTAATATATAGTGTATATAATTCATAGCATGTCTTATTTGAGGATTGACTGTAATTAAATTTGTCATTTATTTTTAAAAGAGTTCAGCTATTCTTTTAGGAGTGTTAAAATGTAAAAACTGTCATAATTTAACTTATAATGAAGCTCAATGTGTATGTGTTGCTGCTTTATAGGCCAGACCGTAGGACCTACAGTTACCAAATTTGGCACATGTATACTATGAGGGCAGGGAATGTGCAACTCAGAGTGATTTTTTTCGAATTTTCAATTTAAATTTGAATTAATTATAAATTTAGCAAAATTTTGATGTTTTTCTACCACAACTTTCAAAAATATTATAGCACAAAATTGATTTTAACATTTATTAAAGATAAAAACTTCTTTTTAGTGATAATAATATTTTAATCAACAAATGAAATTTTTAAAACATAATTTTATATTTCGCAACTATGAAAATAAAACTTCAGCTACATGCACGCATTACAAGTGAAAGGGGAAAAAATATCTTTTATCAATATGTTGCCACCACCACCTGTTGCCATAAACTCAAATTAAAAAATAAATTAAATATTTTTGCAAATTTAACATATAAAAATGTAATTTTTAGTATGTGTCTGTATGAAATGAAATAAATATAAAGTATGATGTTTTCCGAAATGAAAGCATCAATATTATATATAATTCAAGGCTCAATGGCTAATTTGTAAAACTTTAATAGAAATACATCTATAAAGAGGATCTATATGAAGCAAATAATTATATTGTATGTAACATGAGTCTGTAATTGTTTTAATAATTGAATAAAGTTTGACTTTTATCTAGATCCTCTGATCTGTAAATCATATTTAACAAGATATTTTTCAGACAATTATATAGAGATAAACTTCAATAAACTAGGTCAGCTTTTAAAACTGACTGATTAATGAATATTTGAATATCACTATTCAATAAAAGAGTGGGATTTGAAAAATTCTTTTTGAATGATTCTTAAGGTATTGTATAAATTATAAAAATTTAGTACATATAACACTCAAATGCTGATGGACTCTGTAATATTGACATTGAAAAAAGATTAACAGTTTCAAAGAAAAAAAAAGTTTTTATATTAATTGCAATTTTAATCATCTCCGCTTTAATTTAATAGTGAAAGTTTGCAGTCAGATAAATAGAGACATCAAGTACATTACAGGTTTAAGGCCTTTCTAAATCCATGAGCATATTATATGACTCAAAATTTTAACCTTAAAAATATTTTTATGCTGTAGCTATTCAGAGACAAGTTACATAAAGTATTTAATTGACAGTGATGTTGCATAAAGTATTTAACTGATCATTTTAAAGAGTATTAAGATTGGCAAACCGGTTTGTGTACAAAGGCGGGCTAATAGCATATAAGGATAGAAATATAATGATATATTTCTGATATTGCTGAAATACTGTATTGATGCAGTTACATTCAGAACTTTCAAATTATTGGTCAAAGGAAGTATAAGTGACGGACTAATTGTCTTGAAAAAGAATTAGTTTTAATAACAAATACTACTTCAAACCCTGATCATACAATTTTTGTTCAGATAATTGATTTTCATTACTCATATTGCTGAGTTTCATGTATTGTCTTAAATTACCCTCTTTACAAATAAAAATGAACCTTGCCTGTCCTGTGTATAAAATTTTCTACAATTCATTTCTAAACAAGATATTGCATTGCAAGTTTCTTGTACAAGCAAATCAACAGGGAAAAACTTCTGAATTAATAATAAATAACCCAGCAAGATGTTTTTTTAAATGTACTTTACTAACAAATATATCCACTAACTAGGCAACTCCTTGCTTATTGCAACTTTCTTCCCCACTGCTTATCTATTTTTGTAACGCTGTAATTACATCTTTCATTGATATAATGTTTGCATTCACCGTCCTTTCACTTTGGTATGATATAAAGAGGTGTCTTTGAATATGAATATCACCCATTTACAGCATATAGGGATTGGGCCAAATTTAAATAGTTAAATTCTGTGTGTGTTTTCATATAATATTATTAAAACTTTGGCATTAAATTGCTGTTAATATGTTTTAAATGTATATATTAAATTTTTTTGAAATACAATTTTAAAAAACAATGTTGAGTTATCTGAAAAAAAAAATGAAAATGTTGACATTTTGTCTTTAAAATTTGTCTAATAAATAGTATGTCCCAGTTGAAAAATATTTACGAATTAGACACTAAAAAAAATCGAAAAGAAATTAAGAAAGCTATTGGGTTAAGCCATAAAAATAAAACAACTATTTTATAAATAGGACAATAAGCATTAGCAAGTTAAAAGATTTTGAACTTTTGAAAAGTGAAATCTTACCACAACTGTTTGTCAATGCATATATATATATGTGGGTGTGTGTAATTATAAGTAGCAGTAAGTATGACATCTTTGGTGGTTAGTTACATTCATGTAATTAATACACAAATGATAAATCTTTCTGAAAAAATATTTTGTTTTCAATAATTTAATATGATTGTATATTATAGCTGATGGCCAGTCACAGATTTTAAGAGCACGTTATGAAGCTGCAAACTGGAAATATAAATATGGTTACACTATTCCAGTTGATATGCTATGCAAGAGAGTAGCTGATATTTCACAAATCTACACTCAAAATGCTGAAATGAGACCTCTAGGATGCAGTAAGTAAAATGTTCATCTCAGTATTAAGTTTCATTAAATGTTTCAATTTGGGAATATACATTTTTGTAAAAACTGATTATAATAGTTTTAATGTATAAGTGTATTTTTTTTAAGACAAAATTTTTTTAAACTCTTTTATAAATTGAAAAGATTGAAGCATTTTTAAAAATCCATTTCTTGTGATAACTACGAACTGAAGTAAATTGCCATATAACTTTTTCCTGTCTTAAATCAGTTGAAGGGAGGGTGTGTATGGAGTTTCCTGTCAAAGATGCAGTAATTTAAGAAATACAGTAGTGTGGTAGGTTTTTAGATGAAACTTGATCTATAAACTGAATATTCTGATGGTACCCTATCCTCCAAAAAAAGTCATTTCTTAGCAAAATGGGGGAATGAAATTGTTCATAATATATTAATTTAATGATTACAAAACTAAAGTTTATATTTTGTGTATATGCATACTACATTAATTGTATTAATCTGTATTTTGATTGACCTCCTGATTTTGTTCTGGAAATTTTTGTGATTCATATCCCCCCTCCTCCTGCAAGTACACGTTACAATTTTTTTTTTCATTCTATTAGTTTTTGTTAAATGATTAAGTTTGGTTGATAATAAAAAATATATGTTGTTCAGTTAAGTGTAAATTATTGATTGGTCTTTTCCTAGTTCTTAACTTTTTGTACAGTTTCTGATGTTGATTAAATAGTCATCAGTATCTTAAACAAGGAAGGGAATGTAAAATCTTGTACTTAAAGTAGTCTATTATTGTAATTTAAATTTTTATTTAAATTTTCTTTTAAAACCTGCACCTTTATAATTTTGATTTAAAAAAATTAACTAAAATATAGGTTTCTCAAAGCCTAGATAAGACAATTTGGATTGAATTTAATTAATTTTAAATTAGTCTGCATCATTGAATGTTGTATTTCTGTTTTATTTTAAAATTTAACCTCTATAATAATTGTTTTGTTATTATATATATCTGAAAATCAAAATTATCGTTTAGAATATTGTTTTAACACATTAGGCCTTAAGATCAAATGAATAATATTTCTATGAGGACCATGCCATTTTTATTAAATGCGCATGCATTTGACTTTAAATATGCTGTGTAATGTATAATTTGGTTAAATTATCTTAATTTTACCAATGTTTAACTTATTTTGACTCCTTATGCCTATTTTATTATGTTACATCTACAAAATATGTTTCCCTATACATACATATAATATCAGACAGTCATAAAATACATTATATCATTGTTCAGTACAATGTGATAGGGTTATAATGATGAAAGTACAATGCAGCATTTTGGGAAATGTTACTCTTCATATTCATGATTGTATTATGGAGTACGATATGACAGGAATGGTTTTCCTCTATACATCCCTCCTTTCCTATTAAGTTAATTCTTTTTTTCTTCTTAATTTTTAGGCATGATGTTAATTGCTTATGATGAAGAACATGGACCTCAATTGTACAAAGCAGATCCTGCTGGTTATTATTGTGGATATAAGGCTGCTAGTGTTGGTGTAAAGCAAACTGAGGCAAACAGTTACTTAGAAAAGAAATTCAAGAAAAAATCCGTATATGAGCATGATGAAGCTATCCAGGTAAAGAATAATCATAAAGCATTTAATGAAAAATATTTATTATTTCCTGTATACTATCAAAACCTGCTGATAATATTAAGATAAGAAAAATATAAAAAAATTATTTTATAGCTTGCTATATCTGCACTTGCAACTGTGTTGTCTGCTGATTTTAAGCCATCTGAAATTGAAGTTGGTGTTGTATCTAAGGATCAGCGTAAATTTAGGTAAGATTAAATGTCATAATTCTATCTATATCTAAAAATTCAAATGTTTCTGCATTTAAAAAAATCATAATTTTTTCAGTTTGAAAATTGGTTCTGAGTCCCCTAGATTAGTCCTTTGAAAATTAGCCTGAGTGTATTTATATTGTTAAAAGCAATTAATAATTAAATTTTAAATAGATAAATGCATTTTAAATTAGTAATGCTTGACCCATTCTATTAAGATGGCTTGTTAGAAATATCTATAATTTAAAAGGGACTTCTTTGGATTTTATGTAGCATTATTTCAAATTTCAATAACTTGAATGTTTTATTAATCTTATTTTCACTAAGATTATTTTTTATTAAAATTTTTTTAAAATACTATTATTCTTGTTTTTACATCAACAGTTAAAAAATCACTAACAGTAAAAAAGTTATGATGTAGAATTTTTGAATGGATGTCTTAGTTATAATGTTCTTATACCTGCTAAAATTTCCGGCTGTGAAGAATCTGATTGTTTTATTTAGAAAAAAGGAAAATATCTTGTATTTAAGTCTTATGAAGGCCATGGGAATTATACATACCACCAAGTTCATTAATTTTGAGTGAAATTATGCAGGTTAACATAATATCTCAAACTTTTCATTAAGCAGAATCTTAAATGCTTCAATTTTTTCTCACATAAAATATGTTTTAATTTGTTACTTAGTTATTATTTTTTTTTTAATTAATATAATAAACCAAATTAATTGCTTTCCTTAAGTTCGTTTCAAACCTAAAAAAAATATTTTAATATACCATGGTTAGGAAAAAATTGCCTTTTAAAGGTCCTAATAAGCATGAATAATTATTCTTATGAATTATGATTCTTTTTTTAAAAAATAATCATGTTGAATATTTTATCTCCCCATCAGGAAGCTGACTGAGTCTGAAATAGAATTTCATCTGAATGCTAATGCTGAGAAGGACTGAAAGCAGAAGTTTCCTTAATCCTCCATCTTTTGTTGTTTTTTTAAAAAACTTAAGTGTACTTTAAATAAATGGTTCTTTTGTAAGAGTCCTTGCTTTCTTTTCTTTGTTTAATTTGAAAAACCAAAATGAAAAGATTTTTCCTGGCTATAGCAGTTTTGGAAGCAACAATGTTGGGAAAAAGTTTATTTCTGTGAATGTTATTTATTTTAGAATTACCAATTTTCCACATCTTAAGTGCAGGCAGAGTGAAAAATGTCAAAATGATTGGAATATGTTGAGACTTTTATGTATTATTTTCAGTGTAAAAATTTATATATATATATATATATATATATTTGTTGTTAAAGTTTCATCCAAACATCCCAGTTCAGATAAATGGAACTCTCACTGTAGTATATTTAGAACTAGGTAGAATTTTTCCCTACGGTATTTTCAGATTATCTGAATTGCAAAAGAATAGAATCACATTTTCTATTATTAAAACAATACTAAAATGAAACATTTGAATAATAATTCTTTAGTTAGTACTAGTGTTTAACCATTATGAATATTTTAACCATTATATATAATTTATCATATTAAAAGCAAATTAAACAAAATATTTTTAGATGCATATTTAGATAAAATATGATGCATATGTATTATGTTTATATTTATTTAGTGTAATTTTCACATTTGCTACGAAACAAAATTTCTTAAAACAACAAATAGCAAAAGTCTAATTAGATTTTTTTTTGTACTTTTAAGCTGATTATAACACATAATATTTATCATAGACTTATGTACTGATATAAGCATTATTTGAATGAATTAAGTCTTTTTAACCAGGTTATGTCTCATATGTTTCAAATCAGTAAAAAATTTAAAAATTATATTTTTTGATTTATCAATACTTACAAGATTATATTAAAGTATTGTTTTGTAAATAGTGTACAGAGGATAACCGATTTTATATTGTCTTCATTCTGGACATAAATAAGATGAATTTTATTTTAATATCTATGTATTCATTAAGGTATATAAAAGGTTAAGAAGTAGACAATTTAAAACATCATGGACTCATGAAATAAATCTTTCAAATTCAATATTAGGTGGTGTCATTTTCATAAAATTTGAAATAAAATGGCTGATAATTCTGAAAATGTTAAATTGTAATTGAGAATACTTGCAGAATAGATTTAAAAAAAAAAATACATAACTAGTACATTAGGTATGATTGAAAAATTATCAAATTCTATTATTCTACTTTAAGATGAAGCACGAGCTACTTATAGTAACCTTTGGCCCATATTCAGGTAGTATAAACAACTCTTTTATTTTAATGTGTAAATGTTTGTGATAATGTTATTTGTAACCGACAAATCAGTATAATTTATTAAATACTTTCACTCTCTAATAATTATGAGAAAAGGAACAACTGGCTGTTTTGGAACCAAAAACAATACTATAGAAAAAAGTTACAATATATGCATTATGTTACAAGTATTTTTTAACATCTAACAAATGCTTGAAGCTGTATGAATAATTTAATCAAGATTTCAAATGTTATCCAGCCATTTCAAAGATGAGATTAAAATTGTATTTTATTAGTTTGTAAACACTTCATTTTATATAAACTTTACAGGAAAAAAAACTGAATTTAAAATATTTTCAATGTCTGATCAATTAATCTTCTAAAAAAAGTTTTAGGAATAGAACTATTTTATCACTTTAAAACCTAAGACAATGTTCCGAAGAACATTCCCTTATTTTGTTCCAAGATAAATGAGAAGTTCAAGGCCTACAGATAACTAAAAAAATTTAATGAATAAAATTATCACAGGAGATAAAAATATATAAAGCATCAAACATAATTTTGTATATGTTGTTTTAACATGGTTGGAAAATGCAAATGTACATAATTTTTGAAGTAACAACTGAATAAAAAATTTTCCAACCCCCAGATCTTTTCCCCCCCTTCATTTTTATTTATATCTTCACATAAGATAAAGATTTCAAAGAACTAGGTTCTTATTTAGTGACTAGGAAATGTAAAATTATTTCTTTGATTTACTAAAAACACCTTGCATTTTCCAATTTCTTTGCAGTATATTATGAATTTGAGAATCAACTCAAAAATGAAGTATTTCAAGACATAAATTTTTACACTACAATTTTTTTTTCTAATATTGCATTAGAATGTGATGGGGTTGTAGTTAATACGGTTTTGCATAGCAAATTACACCCATTTTTGTGTAATACACAATAGTGAACTTAAAATTTATGAAGTTGTAATGGATACCTTATTGTTTGTTTCCATCCAATCATAAGGCTCATATGTCAATTTATAAAACTAATGAAATTTAAACATGATTCATAATTCAAAAATCAACAAACTTATTTTAAAAAAAGGAAATTAGCAAACTGATTGTGAAGGTAACATAATTCAACCATCAATAGATAATTATCCTCATGAAGTAACACATAATCTTCATCCTTAGAACAAGATTTAATTTTATAATACTAATTTTGTAATGGAAGAAAAACTTCAATGATTTGTGACTAAAGATATAAGGAATTACAAAAAATCATGATGATGGTTGAATTAGAAAATTTATTAAAGTCCCTGTATTAACCAAATATTTTTGAGAAAACAGACGTTTTATTATTTACAACATTTGTTTTACAAATTTGTTTCTTTTAAATCTTTGTATGATGAACATCTTTCACAAAAGTTTGGGAAAACTTGCAGTGAGATTTGCTTAACAAACACATATCTTTTACTTTTTAAAACAAAAAATGTGCAGGAAAAAAAATTATACATAAAAAAGATAAAACGATAATTTCTACCATAATTATATATACTCTATGAAAGTCAATATATCCATTTAAATACAACTATCTAAGTTTCATGGAATTAGAAATAAAAAAAGTGAACATTACAGTCATTAGAGCTGACAATTCACATCACATTAATTATTTATTAAAAGGTACAACATATTAATAATTATTTAAAAAAAGAATGATAAATAGTTGCACACAAACAAATTTACACAAGCAGGAAAGGCCTTAAATAATGACTGTATAATAGCTCTAGACGATAAAAAGTTTCAGCCAACTTTTCATACATCACAAAAAAATTGTCACATGTTAATGTTGAGAATGTTCATCTCAATCATATCAGAGTGCAGTAGCCTGAACATGTGCTTTCAGTTTTATTACTTAAATCTGTAAGTGAGAATCCTTGAGGATTTTCTGATTCCCAGAGACCAGGTGTTTGCAAAATCTACAAAAAGGCAAGACTCATTAATCATGTAATAATTGATAAATAATTACATCTTTAAAATACTACTAACAAAGATGGTACATATAGTAATTTTTTTTAAAAAAAAGTTACATTAAATTCACATAGAACTAAGAATTTTATCTAGATAATATTCTAATTTTTATTTTGCAATGGATTAGTGAAATAATGGTAATAATATTAAAAAGAAATTATACTGTACATTGTATAGTAAAATTTCCCAAGAAAAAAAATCTATATTTTAGAAAGGTTTTTGTCAATATTATTCTGTGTTTTGCTCTTATTTCTATAAATAATATCGTGTAAATATTCAGTGCAGATATGACATGTTTAAAACAAAAACAACAAAAAAACCACACCTTTGAATTTCATAGGATAATGAACTGTACTTAACATAAACATCAGGAAGTAAAACAAGTTTAGTTATATTAACGTCCCAGACCTCGTCATTTTGAACCACGGTCAGATGACGCGGCCAACACCTGAGCAGGCACCCCCCTCTGCATGCCACACCAGTGGGAGGACATTTGGCCTGACAGATATAATGAGCAAGAGACCCCCTCACATAACGATTCTTCGGTGGAATCGAGTCACAAAACTGAAACCCTCTGGTTCCTAAGCCAAGACCTTACCACTAGGCCACCATGGCCCTTGGGAAGTAAAACAAGTATCACTGACTGAACAATAAAATAAAAAAATTTAAACAACAAGTGTTTAAAATATTTTAGTATCATTGTATAAAAGAAAATTTATTTCAAGAGACAAAAAATTTAATTTCAAAATTGCTGAAATCCATGTGTCTGTGGAAATATATCAAATTACACTCACATTTTGATTCCACTAATCAATGGCTAGAAAAAAGTAATTAAAATGTTCTGTAATATATTCATTTTCAACACAAAATATTTAGATTTTGATAATTGTATTGAATTTCCAACTCTTTAGTCTGTTTGCTTTCAAGTTCTTAAATATTATCCAAATTTTCATCCCAT
>JAPMOQ010055911.1:428754-455789 GCA_026543055.1 Argiope trifasciata
TTTAATTGATCATGTGAGAAGGAAAATAGATTTATAACTTGTGCATTACCATGTCCTTTACTGTTTAGGTAACAAAACATTTTCTCCTGAATTAATTTATTAATAAATTCCTTTACAATGAGGCTCATAATTACCTTAATTAGTTCTCATTAACTTTGAGACTAAACAATTCAAAACATATGTTTTAGCTTCTAATCACTGTAATGAACTGATATAATGAGAGAATATTAGGAATGATGAAATATATCCTCATGATTTATTTTACTTCTCAGTTCCGGTAACTGTAAAATAATGTTTTTTAGTACAAATGTATTCAATGTCATGGAATACTATCATATAAACTATCGTACTATTCACTTTGGAGTAAGTAATAAAAATTCAGTCTCCAAATTTATGACAGAAGTGACTAAATATTTTGATACATGAGAAAAATATATCTAAGATTTAAAAAAGTTTTTTCAATTTTTTAAAAATGTGTAACAATAGTAAATCGATTTAGTTGTAGAATGTAGTGATGTTACTGTAAACTAAACATTCAATCTCTTATTCAACTAATTTTACTTTGTATATTTACAATGATTGAAAAAGAACTTTAGTCGTACAATAGCTTACTTCAACCATAGAATCTACTGATATAAATTAGATCAGACTATCATAAATTACAAAGTATTATTAATCACTAAATCGAGTTTCGAGTTAATCAGATTTATGTTGTTCAAACCTTTCCGTTTGACTATCTTCAACCCTTTTAATCCTGTAGGCATACACATAAAGAATATTTATTCTTTTACCTTCAATGTGATTGATTTAAATATGCATATTTGTTTAAAAAAATTATCAATGAATTATTTGAAATAAATTATATTCTCCATCTGTACAGTCATTTTTTTTCCCTCCAGAAAAGAATTAAAATCACAATGTTCTGATATCCCTATTAGCTTCCTATTTCCTTTTTCCTCAACTGTTTAGATCCATGCATGATGTCATCATGATCTTTAAATCATTATTAATTATAAGTTTTAAAGCATATAAAGCAATACATATATAAGTATGATGAAAATTGTCCATGTTGATTTGACATAAAATTATAAAAGTTGTTGACATGACAAAATGCTGCAATGTTCCTATATTTTATATCACTCTCAGTTATATAATGAATTATTTCAAATACATGAGAAAGACAGTCTCTCCTAGATTTCCTTCATTAAATGGAGGGTGGGGAAGTAATGTTATGGGGTGTATACAATAATATGTTTTGATAATAAAGAAGGCTTATCCTTTCTAAACTTACTTATTGAATCTCATATTAGCTTTCATCAATTTGTTCACTAGTATAGGATTCAATTTTTGAAAAGCATATATTGCATTTTGACGTTATTACATGTTTGAATGCAATATTTTTAAATATACCAGCTATATAATTATAAATCAATTACCACTTTGCAGACTTTCGTTATTTTAAATTGTATTTTTTAAGATTTTATTTTCTGAATTTGATATGCGAAATTGAACTATACTTACAAACTGTATAATAATTATATTACTTTTTTAATAATGTAAAATTTGATTTTTTTTTATTTTTTTTTTGTATTGTTGAAAACAGTTGCATCTGAAAATATAACCCTTCAAATCAGTTCTTCATTGCATATCAAAATCAATTGAAATCCTCATTTGTTCATTGATACAATTAAATTCTTAAATTCAATAACTTAATCCTCAAATCTCATAAAAAGTTTTAGTAAATCAAATAGAAGGGAAATTTATATTAATTTGTTTTAAGAGTAAATTAAATCAAAAACAAATTATGGTTTTTATTAATTTTGGTATTATTTTAAATTTCTAAGTGTTGATAAAATCAATTATATAGATTTTATTATTTTTTTCATCAGATTTATTGAATTATTTCTGGAAGGTTTCCATATTAAAAGGTCAAAGTCATCTCCAAATTTAGAAAAGTTTAATCATCATCAAAGTGATATTTGTATGTTGCGCCTATTTGAATCTTTCACTGAATCTGCACCCCAGTTAGTTTTGCAACTTTATATCATGGTTAGTACAGATGACTGGAACCCATGGACAGGTTTGTAATTTAAAAAAGAATGTTTTAATTTATAATTTTTTGAATCTATGTATAAATATCAACAATTTTTCGAAAACTTCTAAATTTTCTTTCTTTACACATTATTAATTAAAATAAGTAATTTATTTTTAAATTTTAATAATGCATTATAGTTGTGGATGAGGTAAATTTTTTTAAAGAAAATTAAATATGGTATTTAGTAATTTTTGAATTCTGTAAATTGTATTCAAATGTAAACATTATTTTTTATGAAGACACATTTTTTTAAAACCAATCACTTAATGTATATCTTCTATTTGTGCCTCTCTAATTAAATTTATTACTATTTTTTTCTTTTTTGCACATGTGATTGTTTGAGTTTCTCACTATTTTTTATTATATATCTCATTTACTTCCAGCATTATAACCACAATAAATTATAATTACTACAGAAAAGTTAAAATTTTTCTTTATTTCTAAAATGCAGATAAAAAGAAGACATACTATATATTTTTAAAAATCTTTAGACCATCTCTTTTCCCTTGTGATGAATACTTTTTTGTGTTTTAATATAAAAGGTAATTCTAAACTTTAGTTGAAAATTTTCTTATCTTCATGAATATATTAATCAATTCAAATAAACTATTTCCTTCACTTTTATTTTCATTTTTCTTTTAAAATATATAAAGGTTATTAAATACATTTATAACCAAATAAAATTGAATGTACTTAAATGCATGTGGATAATTCTTAGACATTTGAAGTAGTTTGATTTTCTATTTCAGGGATTTCTGCTTTTGCTTCTATAATATCTTTGAGCTGGGGTATTGCAGCTTATAGCAAAGCCATGCGTAATATTCGGCCTGAAAAGAAAAGACTTTCTTGGTGGGGATTGCTATTCCAGTCTCTATGGAGAATTGGGATGGTATCATCAAGGATAATTGCCATGGTTTTGTTTGCAGTAGCTTACAGCTATTGGTTGATTGTTGCAATAGGTATAAAATTTAAAATTTCATTAAGCCTTTTTTTTTTTTTTTTTTTTTTTTTTTTTTTACAAAGAAGTAGTTGTGAATTTTTCCAGCTTTTTTGTATTTATCTGTAGTTATCACTAAGTATTTATATTTTCATGAAATATTATTTTTCTCCTATAATAAATGGCATTTGCTAAAGTAAATGCCATTTAGCTAATGTTGATGTAAATGTATAATACCATTATTTAGTCATTTTAGTTTTGTGAAGTATAAAAAAAAGAGCCCCCCCCATCTTTATTTTGAATCAAAAATTACATTTGCAATAGAACAGTAAAAACGATGTTAATGTATAGTATAAACAGAAAGTGTTGGTTTTTAAATTATAAATGCATTTGGCTGTTAAATTTAGCTAATTTTAACTGTTATAATTCTTATGATATTGTTGCATTCTAGCTAAGGACTTGTTACCCTAATGGTTAGAGTACTGCACTACCATATCATAGACTCAGGTTCAAATCCAAGAACATTTATATTTACAATTATTTCTTTTATTTAATTTATATGCAAATTATTATTTACGGAAATTTAATATACCTAAATTTAAGGTACGTAAATATTTATCCTGGTTGAGTGTTCTAGAATATTCCTCCAGGTATATAAAAAGACTATAGCTGAGTAAGTATTTATTATATATTTATTTTATTCTGGCTAAAGAATAAAATAAATATGTGTATTATATCATTTCTATGATATAATTTTTCTTAAAGATTTGTATATGCTTAGTAAAAAAAAAAAAAAAAAAAAAAAAAATGTTTAGTTTTTCCACTTTCACAAACTTTTTTTTTCTTTGGAAAATGTTGTTTAGTTTAGTATATTGATATTTTAAATGGTTTTATTTTGAAATTTCTTTAAAAAAATTAATCTGTTGAATGCATCTTTTCTTAAACCTGTATAAAACCATGGTATGGAAGAAATTTTATAACATTCAATGTAAAAAACAACAATAATCCATGGAAAAATTTTATTATTTAATTCATAATTCAGTAATTTTTATTATGTAACTGTTAATAAACATTTCTAGTTTTTCAGTTAATCATGGCTTTATTATGGTTCTAATAGTATTTGGAACACATTAATAACATGTTAATGGAATCTTTGATTTAAGACTAGATTGGGCTGAAAAAGAAGAATAAAAAAATTCTTTATACTGTCTAGATATGTTTAAATGCCACTTTGGCCAAGCTGCAATCATTAGCAGGAAGAAGTTGTACAATATTTTTGTGATGTCTGATCTTACACTATTTTTGCATTAGAGTGTTTTGGAGAGTATGCTGTTGTTACTCAGCACATCTGATTTTAAAACTCTGAATTTTGAAATTAAAAAAAAAAAAATAGTATTTAGATTTTTTAAAGTTCAATTCTAAAAATGGTATAAGACTAAAAATTTGATTTTTTCTAAATTTCTGACTTTATATAGGACCTACTCTAGTAATTTAAATCTACAGATAGGGATATATAATAATGATTGCTGATTGTTCCATCAAACACTGGTGGCATTTTTTCAATTCTTATAGGTATTTAAATAAATATGCGAATAATTGTATTTGATTATTGAATTTCTAGGTCTCTGATTTATGGCATTTATTTTCATATATTGATGAAACAGAAATGATTTAAATTTGAAAATAATATCTTAGTAAAATTTTCAATGGTCTAAATTTATTCAAAAAAATATTAAATCCAATGCACTTTATAAATTATAACTTGATTTTCCAATTTCTATAATATTATTATATCTTCATTTTTTTTAGGTATTCATTGGCTAACTATGATAATTTGGATTTTTATTCAAAACACAGACTTTTGCACAACTTGGTGGGAAGAAAGATTATATAATTGTGTAGTTGGTGTTATATACTGCTTTTGTTATTTTAATGTGAAAGAAGGTAGATCTCGATACAGAATGGCAATGTATTATTCCTTCACAGTGCTGCAGAACATTGGTTTTATTTCTGCATTTTATCTCTCAAAAAGATCTACAAACCACTTTAGGGACTTTATAGCCTCATTAGTACCTGGTGGTATGATGATTGGTAAGTATGCTTTGAAAATTATGCAATAATTTATTTTTTACAGACTGCGATGCATACACTTAACGATGTTTCAATGGCAAAATTTTATTCTTTCAAAAAATTATTATATTTGCTTTACACATATTCCTTACACCCAGTACTGCCCAAATTAATTTAAAGAATGCATTTCATTGAACTTCTTTTAAAATTAAGCTAAACCTCTAAGTTTAAGATAACTGTAAAATATTATATTTAAAAAGATTTGTTCCAATTTTTTGTGATTAAAATGTCATTATCTAAATCTTTTTATACATAATGATTAAAATCTTTTAAAATATGTAAAGTGCCCCAAAATGCTATTGAATTCTTTCCATTACTTTGATAAAAATAAATCAAAACAAAATAATTCCAATGTGGTGACACTTTGACTTCAAAATTTGGCTAATGAATGATACATGCTAATTGAAAATTATCTAGGAACAGTTAAAATAAATACCATGTACAGAAATGTACTTCTTTGTCATTTTTTTCTCCTCTAACTTATTTTTTAGATTTTTCTTTAAACATACCTCCCCCTACCCTTCCATTTTCTAAGATTGTAGAAATTTTCTTTTGTGAAGAGAAGAAATAAACTCTTCCTTTCTTTCTTCACATACCTCAATACTCTATTTAGAAAAATTGTTAAATAGCAAAAAAAAAAAAAAAAAAAAAAAACACCATCAGAAAAAAGGAGATATCAGATCTCAAAAGTATTTTCCACATTTGAATCATGCACAAAATGAAGCTGCTTATTGTAACAATATGACTGACACTCTCAAGTAAATTATGACATGTTGATTGAGTCATTTTGATTAAAGATTTAAAAGTATAAAGCCAACAATGGGTCTAAAATATGTTACAAAGGTCCACTAACCATTAAAGAAATATTTGCTAAAACATGTTTGTGAGATATATTTATGGTACTGGCTTTTCACTTATATTTACTTTCTTATACACATACATTTGAATTTAATCTGTCAATATACTACCTAAAGTGTCCTTGGGAAAATTGTATGCTATTAAATTATTACTTTCATAAATATTTTGAAATAAATGTAAAAGCCAACTAGATTGTAATTTTTTTTTTCTGTTCATTAACTATATAGTTCATATTTTCCATCATGCATTGTTTAATGCTAATTGAAGATCAATGTGCTATATGTTTCTGTTCTTCCTGGTGTTATTGAAAGAACCCATTAAATAAACATAGTTTATTATAATACCAACACTTAACAGAATCACAAGAAGAAATAAAATTATTTATTTGGAGTTTCTATTGAAGCTATTTTCTAGCTTCCATTGAGCAAAATTCAAAGATAAGGTTGTATAGATTGAAAATATATTTGATCAAGTTGACTTTATAAGATTTTCTTATTTCATAATAGTATTAATAGGAAAGAAATTGGTTTAAGAATCTTTCAAAAAGCATTCCAGGCTCATGACTAAAGAATCGTATACAACAAAGATCACTAAGTGAATAGCAAAATAAAATAATTTGTATTCGAAAGCAGTTTAAAAAAAAAAAATTAAAACTTTGTGTTTTATTCTTGGAATTTTTTTTCCAGGTTTGGGAAG
This sequence comes from Argiope trifasciata, assembly GCA_026543055.1. NCBI lineage: Eukaryota > Metazoa > Arthropoda > Arachnida > Araneae > Araneidae > Argiope > Argiope trifasciata. Next base: position 435,471 of record JAPMOQ010055911.1, read on the forward strand.
TATGCTATTATATTATCGATTCTTCCATCCTAGTGGACCAATAACATTATTTAGAAAGAAAAACTCTAATAACGAGAATGTAAGTATATATTTTGAATAATGCAGTATTGATCTTTTACAATGGATGTATCAATATTTAAAAAAATACCTTTGAAATATAGTTACTGTTACTTGATGATAAGATGCAAGATTGACATTGTATAATTTTCTCTTTAAGGATAAGCTAACTAAAGTAGAATACTATTAAAATATACATATGATTGCTACTGATGGTTAACAAACATTATTAAAGCAAAGATATTGAGCACTATCTGAAATGTTTGTTAACCATCAATCATTCTTTGATTTGCCTAAAAAAGGGGGGAGGGGTGAAGAAGCATTTTGTTTATTTTAACCTGATAAATGCAATTAAAATATAAACATGTTTCCTACTAATGGTTAACAAACATAATCCATTCAAAGATAATGAGCATTATGTGAAATGTTTGTTAAACAACCATCAATGATGATTATTTAAAAAAGTAGGACTTTTTGTAAATCTAATTTTCTAGATTCCAGAAAGTCAATAAAAAGTTGTATGATTCTTTTATTTATTTATATATATAAGCAGTAATAATTTGGTTCAGTTTCCATGGGAAAATATTTTTTGACTCTTAACTTCTTTTAAATTTCACAAGGTATATATTAATTATTGATATTTAAAAAGTGCTGCTTCAGAGCAATTGCTGATTTAGACATGTCATAATCTTAGACAGTGCAGATTATTAAGCACCCTTTTTAAACCAAATGACCACTTTAGTTTCAAATATTTGTACATTTGTATTATATTAACCCTTTGCACTCGAGGACTTCGCTACTGAGACAATGCAAATAACATACAACAATGACTTTTCTTTTAATGTGTACAGCAAAGTTACAAGTGAATATGATCTTTTCACTAAAATCGCTTTGAGTTGCTGGTAATACAAATGAAAAAAACTTCGAGTGCAAAGGGTTAATGATTTGTTTTATGTCTTATAACTCTAGACTGTTCTAAGTCTTTATTCATATGCAATAATATGCATACAGATATTCAGTTTTTATAAATATTCTAATAATGTAATGAAACAAACATAAAAAGCAAATAAAAAATCTGGTCAATTATACTTGATAAAGTATTAATATTATCAATATTTTATATTTTGTAGAATTAATATTTTTTTACTAACTTTTTCATTTTTCAACTGAAATTTAAAAAAAAATTTAATTCATCTGCTTGTAGCTCTCTCTCTCTGTCAAGCACCTATTGGTAGTTGCTTTATCTTCCTAGTTGAAAATTTATGGCAGCTTTAAAAAAGTACAATTACAATTATAAAAATTTCTTTTCTGAAAATATTCATAGATCATGTAGAAAACTATGTCCATTAACCATGGTTAAAATCATATTTCTCAATTTTCTTTTAATCTATTTGCAAGTTCTGGTTATTCTTTTAATATATCATTTCTTTCTGTCCTCACAAAGTAACATCAACTCCTAGCAACTAAATGCATTTCCAATAATCTTAGACTCTCTTCCTTCTTGCATTGTATTATTATTATTATTTATCCAAATATAAGAATATTTTGCAAAAATGTTCGGTTTCTAATACATTTGTAATCTGAACTATTAGTTAAATGATTATTGTTCTGTGATTTTTAATTAATGATAGAATTTATCATACATGTTTTTTAGTAACTAAAAGAAATGAATCAAAGAATAAAATTTAAAAGTATTTAAAGATTTAAACAGGCTGTTTTGTAATTTTAAATAATTTATTTTTTAGATGGAAAATACAGAGGATAAAGTAGATGTCAAACCTAACTGCAGTACTCTCAAAACTTGTCGAAAAAATGTTGAATCAAATGGTGGCCATGATGGAATGGATTCAGTTTTTTCAGAAATTACCATCAGTCATGATAATGAAGAAAATTTTAATTTTTCCAAGATATCTTTATCCTCAAAGGATAAAAATATGTCATGTTTGAAGGATTTACACAGATCTCATTCACTTAATTGCAGTGCAGCTTCATTTGATGATCATAATTTTGAATTTAATCGACACAGAAAATCTTTAGCAAACCATCACAGGAATATTAATTATAATTTTCGACCTGCTGCTGCCTTTGGATCAATTTCTCCTAGGACACATTGTTCATGTTTAATTTTGGCACAAGTTTCACCAATCAATGTTGAAGGAACACCTAAAGTAAATAAGAAATTATGCAGCTCTTTACCTAATCTGGACATAAGTTTTGAGACAGAAGATAAAAGCTCTCTAGAATCAACTCATCTAAGTAATGCAAAAAGTTTCTTCAGCCACATGGAACGAATTATCAGCTGCAGTTCAATAGATAGTGTGGTATTTAAACCACCCGTTATAAGCAATGATCATATAATCAGAATAAATGTGGAAGGAAATTTATAAAGTGTGATATGATAAACCACCTTTTACACATTCCTCTTTCACCACCATTTCCATCCATCTTTCAGCACAGCTCTTATACATTTATAGCCATTGTTTTACAAAATATATACTTTTTTAATGTGACACAAAAAACTGTAAATATTTTTAATTACTGAAGTCGAATCCTCTAAAAGCAGATATATCTTTTAAGGAGTATTGTAATGTGATATCGGTATGACTTTAGAATTATAATGGATACTGTTTAATGTGATCGATATTCAAGTGCACATAAAAATATTCATTTAATATGATCACATTTTCTTAAATCAGTTTTAAAGTACATAATTAACTGATTCTTAATGACTGGTGTTTGTGAAATTTCTTGCAGGAAAAAATATATCCCAGATATTTCCCTTCAAGATATTTCTTGAAGGGAAATATCTGGGATACATTTTTTCTTTTTGATGGATAAATTAAAAAAAAAAAAAATCTGTATGCGAGTGATCTAAACTGTTTTAGATTGCTAAATCTATTTTGCAACATATTGAGCAGCTATAAATCATTATCACTGGTAAGTGGATTTTTAAAAATAACTGTTTTGAGTTTTAAAGACAAATGTGAAGTTTTTAACTCCTTAAATTGAAATTCAGCACATTACGAACTTCTTTAAGTGAGCTGACAATAATAACCTACATTCACTAGAAATGATTGAAATTTGATGTTTTTTTATTAAAAGGTTAGAGTTTTATTATTATTATTGAAGAAAGTGCTCATAAGATTTCTGTAACAATAACTTCTCTTAAAACTTTATATATATATATATATATATATAATTCTTGTCGTGCCGCCATAAATCACGAAAAAATTGTTCATATGAATAACTTGAACACAAATGAAAGCTCTGGAAAACGAACTGCGCATTTATACTTTTTCGCTGCGATACTACTGCCATCTGTATATTTGCATATTGCTATCCCATGAATTTTGTCACTTCAGTGTATATATATATTGAATTTTATCTATTAAGCTCTCTTCATTTTGTAATTTTTTTTTTTTTTTTTTTTGTATTTGAACAGCCAGAAGAATTCACATTTTACAGAAAATGTGATGGATATTCACAAATTTAATGTATAGACTGTATATGAAATTTTATCTGTTGTATTCACAATGTTTTTTTAGTTATCTTTATTACAGACTAATTGAAATAATACAAGAAATGTATTTTTCAAATTTGAGTCATAATCATGCTCAAAATGGAACAATTCATGAAAATATCAAGTACAAATTCTTTGTTGATCGCAATACTGTTTCAATACTTCACATACATGCAAATAAAGGAAGTTGTAGTCACTAGCTGTATGTCTGAACACTGAAACTGGAAAATAACTGTTCAATACTAGCATTCTATAGTATATCTGAACCTAGTGGACATTACATCTACCATTTTAGTTGAAACTTCTTCATTTTGTTGTTGTATGGCAGTTGTGAAAATAGTATGATTGTTCAGGTTTTATTTTCGCCAGTTAACAGCTTATAATCTTGAGGTCCATTATAAAATTATTCCTCACAGAAACAATTAAGCTAGAGGAAGATTTCTGGAAAAAAGTATAAATGAGTGAAATTGTACTGGCAAGTTATACAAAGTTTGCTTCAAAAATAAAACCAATGTTAGCTGCTTTATCTTACCATCAGTTGTCAATATTGTAATTTTAATGAATAGTTATTCATAATATCCGTTTCACTGCCATGGATCTTATTAGCAAGGCATTATTAAGACAAACTGATAAGTATATAAGTAAGAAAAGTATTTAATTAACCACTTCATTTGATAATTATAATAAAAATGTAAATATTTTTAATGCTTTTATCTATATAACTTTTATTGTTTATAATTTTATTTACTTTAATAAGTATAACGAATCATTTAGCATCAGAATCATATGATTTTATGTATATATATTTTGTTAGCACTTTATTTTCATTATATTTCATGTTATTGCAACTGAAAATCTTATTTTTAATACTTGTCTTTCATAACTGCTTCACTTCTAATAATTTCTAACTTTTATTGATCAAAAAAGTTTTTATCAAATGATATTCTTGGGCTAGTTGTATGATTATAAATCATAGCTGCCTATTTATAACTGTTGTATATTTTGATGTTTTATATATAATTTAAAGGCATATACATAAACATGCTACTTAAAATCTTGTTTTTAATATTTGTCTTTTAAACTATTTCATTTCTAATGATTTCTAACTTCCATTGAACCAAAAAAAAAAAGTTTTTATCAAATTATATTCTTTGATTGAATGTATATAAATCATAACTGTTGTATATTTTGATGTTTTATATAGAATTTTATGACATATGTATCAATAACACTAATAGATGTATTAATAACTTAGAGATTTTGATCAATTATTATGATTTATATTAAAAAACATATAATCATAGAAAGGATTCGTGTCTATCTTGGGTTACATAATAATTATTTACAATTTCATAAAAAATAATTATAAATTGTATAGAATCCAGTTTAGTTAATATTTATAAAATACGACATCAATTCTACAAATGAAAGCATTAGATCTTTGAATTAATAATTCTAAACAAGAATGAAGAGGAATGGCAGAGTGCAAAAGATGTAAGTATAAAAGATATTTCTTTTTATAAATCATGTCTAATTAAATAAACATTTGTATAAAATAATTAATTTGATAGTTTAATATGGATCATCACGGTCATTGAAGGCATTGACAGACATTGAAAGCAGATGAATTGGAGATAAATAACTAAAAAGTATTAATTTCAGTTCCCTTAAAATCTCATTAGATTTTTCAATTGCTCATTAGTAGGGATGGGGAGAAAACAATATTGGGTCAGTACTTCATGTTTTAACATTTGTTATAGAAACGCTTTAATAATGTAACCACTAGAATATAAATTAATTCTAGTAGAAAGTATGTGTTGCTTTATACTTCAATCCTTTCAAATATGATTGTTTTAAAAATCACATTGTAATGATCATACATTGTGCATTCACATAATAAAATCTGGGCATTTTTTTCATTTAAAATCGAAGGAAAATGATAGTCTCTTAAACTTTTCTTAATTACGCTAATAGAGAATTATACAATTGTCCGTTTTATAATTGGTTCAATATTTTAATTTCATAATTACCAATATGGCTATGATTAGAGAAAAAATCCAGTATTAAAAAAATAATTTTTTAAAAACTTTTAACTCTTTAAAATAATAGCTTTCAGTAATCTTTTTTAGCATATTTTATTTTTGTGTTGAACATATATTAACCATCATCCAAGGGCCCAATTCCTAAGTAAAACTGGTATGATGTGGTAAGCAGCAAGAAAGTTATTTCTAGAATTCTAGTTATGTATATTTAATCTGTATTTGTATTTATTTAACATGCTTAATACTTTGAAATCACAAGAGAGACATAATAATAGCCATTAGTTTTTATGGAAACATATTATTATTGCTTATTAAATTTAAATAACAAGTAAAATACAAGAGCAAGTATGAGTGTTCTCTTGTAAATTCCTTTGCATGCTAACTTGATAAAGCACATTCAGTCCATTGCTCCTTTAAAGAATCTGGAAGTTTAAAACTAGTTATAGAAAAAATATAAAATCCCATAAATAATTTTCATTTAAAAATTATGCGCCAGCTAGTAGTAACTAATATCAAGAGTGATAAAGTCTGTTCCTTTCTTCTAAGTTTATTGGTACAATCAGGTGTTTAACAGCTTACAACAAACTGAGCATATACTCTTAATATTTGCTTTTGACTAAAACTTTTGAACTTTGTTATTGTTGAATCCAAAATTTGATAAAAATTTATGCTTTTGGTCAGAAGACAATGTAATAAATTCAGTGACATAGGATAAATAGTATCCAAGACATATGTTCTTTTTATTAAATTATCACTGATACTTTAACAAAAGGCACTCTGAATGTGGCAAGGTTTATTTTGTAAGTTTTTTTTAGCAAGTTCAAGACATTAAACTTTATAAAGGGACAAAAATGTACTATCGTTTTATTCACATGATGCCCTGAAGATTGTCATTGGCTACTATATTATGAATCAAATTTCATTGGTCAAAATAGAATTTGTAAGCATATGAATTATGAATCTAGTTATTTGCATTTTTTAAAGTTATACGCTAATATCGGCAGGTGTTTGTGAAATATTTGATGAAAATACCCAATTTTGGTATAAAAATTTCAAGTTCATTCATGAAGCTTGTAGAATTTTAAGCCATATCCATCAGCATTATTCCAAAAATGGTTTCAGGTCCATAAAAAAATAAAATCTGAGAATTTTTATAAATATTTTATACAAGTAAAAAAATAAATTTAATATTATATTTAACTGTGTTTTTTTTTTATAGTTTGTTTAGAATAAAACTGTCATCAACATTGTAAGAATTATAAATAAAATAGCATTTGACTTTAAGTGAAAGTCTAAAAGATGAAGAAGCAGAGAATAAATATGATAAATATTTCACTTTACCTAAAAAATTTATCTTCCTTTTTTTTAAAAAAAACCATAACTTCTTACTATAAGAAAACTGAATAAATTATTCTGATAAATATATTAATTAATAGCTCTTTATGCTGACCAACTAAGGTTATTTAAAGGCTGGCATACTTTTCTATTCTGTTGCATGTATCATACAACTAAATGACGAAAATGTTTAAAATAAGTAGATCATTCAATATAGGAAGCTACTATATTTACATAAATACTTATTACTTGGTTTACAGTTAAATCATGAGATCCTAAAAAATAATATTTTGAATTACATTCTGAAATCTTAAGATTTTTGCAGAGCTGATAATAGAGTTTTAGCAATAAAAACTTTGCTGAATTTTAAATATAATTCCAAAAAATGCCATATCCTAACAGTTTGCTTATTATGCTATATTTATCAATTTTGTGTAAAACATCTCTATACTAAAATAATCTGCATTGATTTCTTATAATTCTGGCCTTCATACATTTTTTTCAACATTTACTCAATACTCACAAGAATGGGAAACATTTAATAATTCTTTCAGCATGTCTGTAACATCTTTGAAAACCCTTCATCTATATGTTCCAAAATTATTTTGCATCTGTATTAATAAACCTTTAATAAAACAATTTGCTGTAATAATATTTCATCAATTATAATATCAAATTTTTTGATAACTGCAATGTCCCTTTCACAGTTAGTTGCTAGCAATAAAATTATTATTTAAATAATCAGGTAATATCATTACTGAACAAATAAATAATTATAGCCCTTCTATTATTCAATTATTTAATCTTAGATACTTCAATTTTTGATGTATAACCAATAACATTAAAGTATTTTTAAAATCATCAATCTTTACTCAAATATTCAAAGAAAATGAAGCTCAAAATGAATTCTCATGTTCACCATCAACAACTGGCATTATTTTTAGATACATTAGAAGAAACAAGATTTTCCAGAAGACACTGGATTATGTGATACAGTATCAATCAAGATTAAATGAATTTTAATTATATGTAAGTATTATAATTGTTTTCATGATTATAGATTAGGTTATTATAAATTGTACAATTCCAAATAATTGGCCTTTTTTTACAATTCTATTTACTGAATCATTTATTGGGTTGTTCGGAAAGTCATTTCGGGTTTTTTTTTGTCAAAATGAAAAGAAATTTTCGTTTAATGAATAAATTATTTATTAAATTATAAAATTGCCATTCTGGTCTAATACCTTTTGCCATATTTTTGGTAGTAACATGATTACATGCTCATAAAAGTTTTGGTCTTTGCTGTAAAAAAAACTGATCGAGGTGGTTTTTGGCCTCCTCATTTGAAGGAAAAATTTTGCAAATCAGTTCTGGTACTGATGTACTGTTAACACATCTTCTCCACACATATTGGCTAATTTATTTCTGGCTTGAACAGCATTTTTACCTTTTATAGCAAAAAAGAAAAAAATGACGAAAATGCTGTTTATTGCTCTCCATATTTAAAAGGGCACCATCCAAAAACTACTGCGAAGAATCAGCTGCACTTTTTCACACTCAAGCCTTGCTATATCAGCTCTTAAAACATAAAATGATTTTGCGGTTTAAGTATGAAATTGGGTGCGAAAAATACAATTAAATCCACTGTCGGGAAAAAACGAAATTACTTTCCGAACAACCTAATACATTTAAATGAAATACTTTTTGTCATCTGTTGATAAATTCTCATCGTGAAAAAGACTTCGTTCTACATGTTCAATTTATTCATAATGCATAAAAATTTAGTTTTGCACAAAATTTTAACAGAAAAATAATAATGCCATGTGATTGGTATGTTATTGATTTTTGTGATGAACCAGGAAACTTTGTGAGGATCTAAATTATAGTAAATTTTGCATATTTTATGTTAATGCAGAATTATGTTAAAAATAAATTGTTCATGATTTTTGGCTATAGCTATTTTATAATTTATAAGCCATGCCAATAAGCATAAATAACTAAAAAAATGTAGCTCCAGAATTTATATAAAAAACTGTCTAAGTAAGAGCTCATGAAGTTTCTTACATAATTTAAGGCAAATATTTAAAATTCTTATAAAACTGATAAATATTACCATATTTTAGTTTTAAAAAGTACATTCAAATATGTGCATGTTACTGTTGCTAGATTGTAATTAAGAATAAATATATATGAATTTTTACATTACAGCATTTCAGGCTAAAAGTTTAAATCTCTTTAAAGTAAATAAAGTTTTATTAAAAATTATGTACAATTAATCAGGAAAAAATATTTGCAAATGTAATATGTACAAATCACAACGTTTAAAAATAATCACAAAATACTTATACATCAGGAAGTATTATTTTCCGTATCACTTTTCTCATTTTGGATTCTTGTTAAATATCTGATGGCAATCTGCTGACCACTTTCTTCTGCTTTTTCCAATGCATTTATTCCTCTCTGAAAAACGGAGAAAAAAATTAAATTGGCAGTAACGCTAAATAAATTAATGAAATTTCATCATGGTTGTAAAAATCCGTTTTAGCATGGGATTACTTTAGTGTGAGTGGTAGAGACAGTGATCACTTCCAAAATTCCTAAATTTTCATTCATATTATGAAATGGGACACAGTACTAAAGTAAAACATTAAAAAAAACTTTTACAAATTACCATTATTATCTTAGGTTGCAGTCATCTTCCCTTTCTCTATATTTATCTTGTTCAAATTTTCAATCATTTATAAAATTCTTTTTATTCATCCACACAAGAACAAATGCAATTTTTTAAACTTGTAGTGGATGACATTTGATGTAAATGCAGTTATTACAAATATTAATATTTAAGATTTTTAGCAATTTGTAATGAAAACTGAAATTCATGGGCGGGAGCTGAATCGATAAAATGCGAGGATTTAAGTATTTTTCACATGGAGGTGAAGAATACATGGTCCAATTCTTGCGGAAATCAATAATTTTTCGATAATTATTCAATAATAAGTAACTAAAATAAAAAATTTCTTTGTTGGCCTATGTAAGAATTGAATAATTTTTTTCAAAAATATTATTTGTTTAAAATTAAGGGGGAAATTTCAGCAATTACAGTATCATTACTTAATGCATAGTTGTTTTTGATGATAAGACTTGAGAAATTTATTTTGACCGTCTTATGTGGAAGGTTTTTCTTTCTCAAAGAATAATTTTCTCTTGTACTTTGTGTTAAACAGATATGCTATGAAAATGAATTGTATAATTAATAAAAAAAATTATTCAACAAAAATTTCAAATAAGAATGTGCCATTACTTATTATTGTAGATCGAAAAAGTTTAAAAGTATTCAAACAACTATATATTTAGAGATGGCAACCTATTAAAAATTAATGATATGCATATATTTTTTTTAATGAAAAATAATAATTAAATGCTTTATTTTACAACAAAAAATAATGCACTGAAATACACTTAGGAACTGGAACTGAGTTTATAAATATCTAAACTTACTCGATTTTTGAGACTGATGTCAGCTCCAGCTTCTACTAAAGCTTTTAATACATTAATATGTCCATAGTATGCAGCAGCATGAAGAGGTGTTTCACCATTCTAAACAATTTACAAATATTGCATTATAATCAATGGTTTAAATATATTTTCAAACACTCAACTATATAGAGTATCTGTAAATTTTGACTCAATAGCTAATTAAAAATTTTTAAAGATAAATGTTTAAAAAGGAAAAACTTTAAATGAAGAAAATTAGATTTATTCAATGAAACATTATAATGAAAAAAAAAACCGTCTAAATTTCTATATAATTTTTTAGTTTTAATAGTAATATCTATCAATGAACTAAACATATTTTACTTTAAAAAAAAATTGTATTTTTTTCCTTCTGTATTACTAATTACCTGGAATGTTTATCTCATAAAACTAGACCACCATCATTAAAGATTAACATCTCCTTTCACTAACCCTTCTAATGCATGCATAAGTTTGCAGAGGGTTTTACAATCCGTTGTCGAACAGTATCATGTTATCCTCAACACACATACACTGATGGGAAAAAAAATCCCACCAAGAAAAAATTATTGTACAGTAATGAAATTTTAGGAATACATTTGTCTAGGTAACATATTTAATTGATTAAAGTTTCAAGATCACAGGTAGAGCCATTTCAAATGCGAAATGTTGGCACATTAGTAACCGGTGTAACCGCCAGAATTTTGAATGCAAGCATGCAAACGTGCATGCATTGTGTCGTACAGGTGTTGGATATCAGTTTGTGGGATGGAGTTCCATGCCTGTTGCACTTGGGTGGTCAATGCAGGGACGCTTAATGCTGATTGTGGATGACACTGGAGTTGTCGTCCAATGATGTCCCATTCGAGCTCGATTGGAGAAAGATCTGGTGATCTAACAGGCCAAGGCAACATGTCGACACTCTGTAGAGCATGTTGGGTTACAACAGCGGTATGAGGGCGAGCGTTCTCCTGTTGGAAAACACCCCTTTGAATGCTGTTCATGAATGGCAGCACAACAGGTTGTATCTCTAGACTGACGTACAAATTTGCAGTCAGGGTGCGTGGGATAACCACGAGAGTGTTCCTGCTGTCATACGAAATTGCTCCCCAAACCATAACTCCAGGAGTAGGCCCTGTGTGTCTACGTCGCAGACAGGTCACTATCAAGCATTCACCTGGCCTCCTTCTAACCAACAAATGGCTATCACTGCCACCAAGGCTGAACCGGATTTCATCAGAAAATACAACAGATCTCCACTCTGTCCTCGAATGAGCTCTAGCTTGACACCACTCACGTCGCAAACGGCAGTGGTTTGGAGTCAGTGGAATACACTGTACAGGGCGTCTGGCTTGGAGCTGTCCTTGAAGTAACCGATTTGTAACAGTTCATTGTGTCACTGTGGTGCCAACTGCAGCTCGAATTTCTGCTGCAGACGCAGTACGATTAGCCACAGCCATACGCCGAATACGCCGGTCTTCCCTCTCAGTAGTACCAAGTGGCAGCCCGGAACCTGGTCTTCTCGAGGCTGTACCTTCCCTTGACCACTGTCACCAATACTCATGCACAGTGGATACATTCCTACCAAGTCTTTCAGCAATATCGTGGAAAGAAAACCCACCTTCTCGTAGCCCTACAACACGACCTCATTCAAACTCAGTGAGCTGTTGATAATGGCTTCTTCGTCTTCTCAGAGGCATCCTTGACTAACATTAACCCAGTATGTCAAATCTCAACTGTAAATAACGATCACAAACCTTACAGTGCTTATTTAAACCAAACCTCATTTGCATGTTCATAGTGTCGCTACTAGCGCCACACTTACGTGCTTAGCTGGAAATTTGAATCGACTTTCTTTGATCTTTCAGATGTATAAACACGCCAACCAAATTTCGTATATCTAGCACAGCTCCTTCCTAGTGTTGGGATTTTTTTTCCCCATCAGTGTATATATGTACAACATTTTTTATGCATTTCTTAGGGTTATATGCAATAAATATTTTTCTCTCAAATTTTATTCTAGATCCATCAAAAGATGATTCAATACTTCATAATTCATTCTTATATTTATTTTGCACAAATACTACTTTCTCATTCATGTGAAAAATCCAGTAAATCTGAAGAAATCCATCATTTTATGGTATTTTCATTCCTTTAAATTTGGAAATAGTATCATGCTCAGAATCAATATCACATTTAGAAACTTCAATCTTAGTTAAATCGACTGAGTGGTCCAAAAAGAATGTATACCAAGAAATCTTTGCTCATTATTTTTGTATGCACTTATTTATTCCATTATCTTATTTCTTAATTAATCACAAAAGAATAATTTGAAAAACTCAGGTTTAGTATGTTAGCGATCTGCCAGAGAGGATCAACAAATTTTGTTTCAGTTGTAAATAGAATTTTGATACATCCCATGTCTTGATTTATGATATTCTTCTGGATTACGTAATTGCTGATTACATTATATATTATATATATATATATATATATACATACATACACACTGAAGTGACAAAAGTCATGGGATAGCAATATGCAAATATACCGATGGCAGTAGTATCGCAGCGAAAAAGTATAAATGTGCAGTTCGTTTTCCAGAGCTTTCATTTGTGTTCAAGTTATTCATGTGAACAGGCTTTTTGTGATTTATGGCGGCACGAAGAGAATTAACAGACTTTGAACGTGGAATGTTAGTTGGAGCTAGACGTATGGTTCATTCCATTGCGGATATCGTTAGTGAATTCAACATTCCGAGATCCACAGTATCAAGAGTGTGCCGAGAGTATGAAATTTCAGGCATCATATCCCATCACGGACAGCGCAGTAGGCGACCACCTGCACTTATCAACTGAGACCGTCGACGTCTATGTAGAATGGTCAATGTTAATAGACACGCAACACTTCGTCAAATAACTGCAGGAATCAATGTGGGACGTACGAGGGATATGTCCGATAGGACTATGCGGCGAAATTTGTCTTCCTTGGGCTATGACAGCAGAAGACCGACTCGAGTGCCTTTACTGACAGCACGACATCGCCTGCAGCGACTCTCCTGGGCTCGTGAGCATATCGACTGGTCCTTAGACCAGTGGAAAACCGTGGAATGGTCAGATGAGTCACGATTTCAGTTGTTACGAGCTGATGGTAGAGTTCAAGTGTGGCGCAGACCCCCAGAAAGCCATGAATCCAAACTGTCAGCAAGGCACTGTTCAAGCTGGTGGTGGCTGCATAATGGTGTGGGCTGTTTTTACATGGCACGGATTCGGTCTTCTGGTGCAACTGAACGATCATTGACTGGAAATGGTTATGTTCAGCTGCTTGCAGATCACTTACAGCCATTCATGGACTTCACGTACCGACACAACGATGGGATTTTTATGGATGACAATGCGCCATCTCACCGGGCCAGAACTGTTTACGATTGGTTTGAAGAACATTCCGGACAATTCCAGCGCATGATCTGGCCACCTAGATCGCTCGATATGAATCCCATCGAGCATTTATGGGACATCATTGAAAGGTCCGTTCATGCCCAAACTCCTGCACCATCCACTCTTTCACAATTATGGACGTCTATACAGACAGCATGGCTCAATATTCCTGCAGAGGACTTCCGACGACTTGTGGACTCCATGACACGTCGAGTTGTTAACTTCGCCGGGCAAAAGGAGGACCGACACGATATTAACAGTCATCTCATGACTTTTGTCACTTCAGTGTATATATATATATATATATTGGCCCCCCATTCATGTTTACTATAATTAGAAATGTTGAAACAGTTTTCATACAAAATACTTTACTTCATTTACATGATCAAAAGCAGAGTTTCCCGTAACTCTATTGTTTGACTTGCTATAGAAATCCTTATCACTGTAACTGATGTTTTACTGCTTCTTTTAAGACATAATATTACAGTAGAGCATTTGAATTTTGATCTTTAACAATAATTGCGTCTATATGGAATTCTTAATTATTAAACAAGAAGTAAATTATTTTGAAAGATTTCTACAAAACTGCTCTCCTCATGCTTGAATCCAGCATCTAAGATCACGATATGGAAGAAGCAATGCATCTTAGCAGGTTTGCATTCTAAATGATTTCTGATTAGTGAAAATGCTTGAGCTGCTGTTAACAGAAATGCTCAATTAACAAGACATATACATATTGTTACGGATTTCCTATATTAATCCGTCGGGTTCTTTTAAACTTGTATAGTGGGTGTGTATGGTATTAGAGATGAGATGAAGAGCACACAGAATGATCAGTCCTTTAGTGGAGACACAACACAGACGTTTATTTACAGGACGAGACGAACACACAGCAGCACGCAATAACAATAGTAACTCACAAGTAGTAACAATATCTGCAGTACTAGCTATAGTACTCGACGCTGCTTCCTCAATAGACTACAAGGCACACAGCTCAATTCAGCACTTGCTTGGCTTCGCCGCTTCTTGTTTTCTCCTCTGGAGGACTCGCTATCTGCTGTCGACTCCGACTACTACTCTCAGCTTGAAACGATGGCCCTTATATAGTCCCAAGAGGCGTGGCTAGAAATGTCTCGACCAATCAGGGTGCGTCTGGACATATCTCGGTTCCTGATGGACGAATCGGGAAAATTCTCGATGTTTCGGGTACTTTCCATTTTGTCGCCAAATTCGTCGCCAAGTCGCCAATTTTGTCGCCAAGCTCTGGGATCATTTCTAAGAGCATCCACAGCATCCAGTAAAGAACACTGTAAAACATTCTTTCCAGTGAAGGAACCAATCATGCTGGGAAGCAGCATCACAGATACGTAACATTCGTAACATTGCCCCCCTCCTAAGGACTGCACGTCCCGGGCAGTACAACCCTCAGTTAGGAGGCTTCTACTTACGGAATACCATATACGCACAGTAAACAATTAAATACACAAAATAACAAAATAATACTCAAAATCACATACACAGTGAATAATTTCAAAATAAATACATGAAACTAATACAATTACAATACTGAAACAACAAAGTAAAAATTTAGAAAAGACAAATGAGTAACACGATTCACAAAATAATTATTGACCATGGTCTGAACTTAAAGGATCTTAATCGCCTTGGCCAAGGTAAGGGGCTAGCCTGTTACAGTGTATTACCTTCGGCTTTGAGTGTGGTGATTTCTGTATCCGTACTACTACGTCATTCAATCTTTTAAGGACCGTATAGGGACCTTCCCAATTGGTCTGCAACTTCGGGGAGAGTCCTTTGCGACGTTTTGGATTCCATAACCACACTTGGTCCCCTTCATGGAAATCGTGTCCCGTCGCTCTCGCGTCGTATCGAGACTTCATCTTCTCTGAAGCCATGCCGATTCTACCCCTGGCCAGATGATGCATCTCGTCCATCCTTGTCTGGAGTTTCTCAATGTATTCCTCAGGCGCCAAGGGAGCATCTGGAGGCCGCCCGAACAGTAGATCTGCCGGCAGACGAAGATCACGTCCGAAGAGCATCTGGGATGGGGAATAGCCGGTAGTTTCGTGAACGGCACTTCTGTAGGCAAGTAGGAAAAGAGGCAATTTCTTGTCCCAGTCTTGTTGACTGCTGGAAACCAGAAGAGAGAGGCTATTCAAGATGGTCCTATTGAACCTCTCTACCATGCCGTCTGACTGAGGATGTAGAGCTGTTGTCCGAGTTTTGTTGATGCCGAGTATCTCACATAATTTTCTGCAAACTGCAGAATCGAAGTTTCTTCCTTGATCAGAATGCAGTTGTAGTGGAACTCCGTATCTCGAAATCCAGTGTTGGACCAGAGTTTCTGCAACAGTTGTGGCTTCTTGATCGGGAATGGGATAAGCTTCAGGCCATTTAGTGAAGTAGTCCATGACAACCAGGATGTTGTTGTTGCCATCTGATGACCTGGGAAGTGGACCTAGGATGTCAAAAGCTATTCGCTCGAAAGGTGCTCCCACATTATATATCTGCAGTCTTCCTTTAGTTCGTTTTCCCGGACCTTTACGTGCAGCACAGGGATCACATGTGCGACACCACTTCTCCACGTCATTTTTTGCATTGTTCCAGTAGAAGCGCTCTCTAACTTTTTGTAAGGTTTTCGTAACACCAAAATGACCTCCAGTTGGGCTGCCATGGAGTTCCTTAAGGACTGTAGATATTCTCGTCTTTGGGAGTATTAACTGCCACCTGAGCGATTTTCCGTTGTCAGATTCCCACTTGCGATACAGTACACCATTTCTCAAATGGAGGGAGTCCCAAAGAGCCCAGTAACGTTTCGTTGTAGGATGAAAAGGGGCGATATCTTGCCAGCTGGGCTTTCCGTTTGATGACTCTTTAAATTCTATAATTGGTTTTATTTCAGGATCAGCTAGTTGCTCTCTTCGGATGCTCTCGTCACTCCATGGGTCTAATTCCGATTTTGATGGAGTTACAACTTGGCGAATTACAGGACCTACCAAGCCAAATTTCTGCTCAACCCTAGAACAGTATTTGCAATTTTCTGAACAGGGTCTTCTCGAAAGAGCATCTGCGTTTCCATGAGCTGATCCTTTCCTGTGGCGAATTTCTATGTCGTATTCCTGAAGTCTTTGTATCCACCTGGCTATTTGACCTTCTGGATTTTTAAAATTCAGTAGCCAGGTTAATGACGCGTGGTCGGTACGAAGCAGAAACCTTCGACCGTAGAGGTAAGGATGGAAGTTCGCTACGGCTTTTACGATAGCAAGAAGTTCCTTCCTGGTCACACAATAATTCCTTTCCGGTTTGGACAGACACTTACTGAAATAGGCAATGACGCGCTCCTGCCCATCTATTTCTTGGGACAGCACAGCTCCGATGCTTTCCTGGCTTGCATCCGTATCCAGAATAAATTGTTTTCCAACTTCAGGATATGCCAAAACTGGAGCAGATGTTAGGGCGTCTTTGAGCTTGTTAAAGGCGTTCTCACACTCGTCAGTCCAGATGAATTTCTGCCTCGCCTCGGTCAGCTTATGGAGTGGTCTAGCAATTGTTGAAAAGTTCTTCACAAATTTCCTATAATACGTGCATAAACCTAAGAAACTTCGAAGTTGGTGAGCATCCGTTGGGCATTTCCAGTCTTTCACGGCCGATATTTTATCCGGGTCTGTTCGAACACCTTTTGCCGAAATAATATGCCCAAGATAAGCGACTTCCCGTCTAAATAGGTGGCACTTGGAGGGACTTAACTTCAGGTTAGCTTCCTTTAGTCTTTGTAGTACACGCCTAATGTTTTGAAGATGTTCTTCGAAAGAACGCCCCATGATGATGATGTCATCGAGGTAAACTAGGCAAGCTTCGTAAGAGAGCCCTCCAAGAACTGTTTCCATAAGGCGTTCGAATGTTGCCGGCGCATTGCACAAGCCAAAAGGCATAACCTTAAACTGCCATAGTCCCTGTCCTGTGGTGAAAGCCGTCTTCTCTTTATCTTCAGGATGGATTTCTACTTGCCAATACCCGCTCTTAAGATCCAGGGTGGAAAACCAGGTATTGCCAGCAAGGGTATCGAGCGTATCATCTATCCTTGGCAAAGGATAGCTGTCCTTCTTGGTAACATCATTTAACCGGCGGTAGTCCACACAAAATCTAGTAGAGCCATCTTTCTTCCTCACTAAGACGATGGGGGATGCCCAAGGACTGGATGACGGCATTTCATCGCATTTCATGAATTAGTGTTTTGACTTCTTCTTGCTTAGCGATAGGTAGTCGTCTGGGGCGCTGCCTTATAGGAGGGTGATCTCCCGTATTAATTCGGTGTTTTACTAGTTTAGTCCTTCCAAAATCCTCAGATGTTCGAGAAAATAGGTCTTGGAATTCTTTTACCAACTCTCCAGCAGCACACCTCTGGCTTTCATCCAAATCAGTATCCTTCAGCAATTCTCGGACTAAATCGTCTGAAGAAACGTCCTGACTATTGCACTTTCGATCGACGCAAGTGACAGGAGCACAAGCTGCTAGCACTTGTCCTTTCCGGATAATTTTTGTCTTATTACTGATGTTAGCCACTCTCACTGGAATAACTGGCTTTGAAAGGTCCACTACCGAAGAAGCTACCAGCACTCCTTCTCTGGGACTGCCTATGTCAGGATAGTCCATTATACCAAATCGGAATTTTCGGTTATCTGCTATCAAACCGGGTATTACACATTCAGTCCTTGGCGATAAAGATATGTCAATTTTGGCTATAATTTTCTGGCTGGATTCGAGTTCAGCTCGTAGTCCAAAAAGAGTTATGTCTTCAAATTTCGAAAACATTTTACTATTTCCAAAATCCAGTTTAAAGTCGTATTTCTGGAGAAAATCCAGTCCGAGAATACAAGAGTCGGTAATTTCTGCTACAAATGCCGTATGGTGGTAGTTGACATTTCCAAAGCGTATGGTGAGGTTGACTTTCCCATGAACATGAATCTTGTCTCCCGTCACTGTCTGTAAGGTAATGTGGGGCGGCGTCCATATCATCTTAACTTTTAATTTCTGGGCCAGATCTTTTCTTATTATTGTCACATTAGCTCCAGTGTCGACAACCATACGGCACGAAATATTACTAATCTGACCTATCACGTAAAGTCCATTGTCGCCGCCACTTAATGAAGAGATATGAAACACTTTGAAACGGGGCTTTTGACTATCTGGACACCTCCGCCCCACGAGATGGCCACATATTAGTTTCCCTGATGGGGTGGAAGATTATTTCCTCCACCCCTAGGTGATCGGCAGTTTCTACTGGCGTGTCCGACTTTACCACAAGTCCAACATTGAATTTCGGTATTACAGTCTCCTTTACGGTCGTTTAGCCTCCGGATTTCTCGTCGCAGCTCTTGGATTTGCTTCATAAAATGAGATTCCGAATCCGGAGTGGAAACTGATCGGATTGTGTGCCGATCCTTACGTGTGGCTAATTGGGCAGCCTCTATTTTATGTGCATAAACTAATGCAGATCCGATGTCCTTGATATCTGCTAGTCTAAGAGCTTTCTGTGTCTCCGGATCCCGCACACTATCGATGATGTGCTGGAGAGCCAGATCTTGACGTGTCTCAACCGGGCAATCCGAAAATGCAAGATGGGAAAGTCGCTGAATGTCGGCAGCCAATTCTTGGAGACTCTCCCCCGCTTTTTGATAGCGGGATTTTAGCTGCAGTCGACTGTATTCCTTAGTGCACTTCTCTCCAAATCGCAGCTCAAGTGCACTCAGTAGGGCTTGAAAATCATGTCTTTGTTCATCGGTAAGGGTCTCGAGGATGTCAGCCGCGTCTCCTCTTAATGAAGCTGCTAGGTGGAAAGCTTTGGCTTGAGGATTCCATCCATTAGCTTCTGCTACCATCGTAAACTGTGTTTTGTACACCTGCCAGGATGTTTTTCCATCGAAAGTCGATAATTTAATCATTGCTAAGGAAGGTGTAAATGTCACTTTAGATTCCTCATGCCCATTTGAAAGCTGTTGCTTCAGGCTTTCGATCTCTTTTCCAAATTTCTGTTCAAATTCTTTTCCGATATCTGCTCGAACCTTCTGGTCCAGATTTTCTTCCATCCTCTCGATTATTTTCTGCTCAATAATTTCTTCCATTTTATTAACTTGATATTCTATTCTTGAAAAGTTCTCTTCAACGTGAGTAATTCTATCACCCATACTGGCAAGTTTTTCCTCTAAAAATTCTTTCGTCGATGAAATTTCTTTCTTTAGTTCAATCTTCATTTCTTCTTGTCCAGCTTTCATTTCTTTTTGTCCTGATTCCATTATATTCAGTATTTTCTCTTGCCCAGCCCGATTTTCTTCCTGCATTTCTTTCTTGAGAGCTCGATTCTCTTCCTGCATTTCTTTCTTGAAAGCTCGATTCTCTT
>JAPMOQ010055911.1:455799-499400 GCA_026543055.1 Argiope trifasciata
TTCTCTTCCTGCATTTCTTTCTTGAAAGCTCGATTCTCTTCCTGCATCTCTTTTACGAGAGCAAAAAGTTGTTCAAACTTGTCATTCCCCGATTCAGCCATTTTTGCTTGGGATCTAGTCAACACCATACACTGTAAACCACTATCCCACTTCTGACACCAAATATGTTACGGATTTCCTATATTAATCCGTCGGGTTCTTTTAAACTTGTATAGTGGGTGTGTATGGTATTAGAGATGAGATGAAGAGCACACAGAATGATCAGTCCTTTAGTGGAGACACAACACAGACGTTTATTTACAGGACGAGACGAACACACAGCAGCACGCAATAACAATAGTAACTCACAAGTAGTAACAATATCTGCAGTACTAGCTATAGTACTCGACGCTGCTTCCTCAATAGACTACAAGGCGCACAGCTCAATTCAGCACTTGCTTGGCTTCGCCGCTTCTTGTTTTCTCCTCTGGAGGACTCGCTATCTGCTGTCGACTCCGACTACTACTCTCAGCTTGAAACGATGGCCCTTATATAGTCCCAAGAGGCGTGGCTAGAAATGTCTCGACCAATCAGGGTGCGTCTGGACATATCTCGGTTCCTGATGGACGAATCGGGAAAATTCTCGATGTTTCGGGTACTTTCCATTTTGTCGCCAAATTCGTCGCCAAGTCGCCAAATGGTCGCCAAGCTCTGGGATCATTTCTAAGAGCATCCACAGCATCCAGTAAAGAACACTGTAAAACATTCTTTCCAGTGAAGGAACCAATCATGCTGGGAAGCAGCATCACAGATACGTAACAATATGTAGAATAAAACATGCAATAATCATACTCAGCTTTTCATATCATTGCTTATACATACAATGGGAATCCAAGTAACAAGGAGAGCTTTTTTACATGTATTCTTTCAAAACCTTAATAATATTTTAATTCATTAAAATTAGTACCATCAATAATTTATCATTTGCAAATGAAATTATCAAAAAATACTAATCTGGTAAAATGTATTTATAATATTTATAACAAGATAAAGTTTATCATCAACTCACTTCACTTGGTATTTAAAAAAATGATGTTTAAGACATTTCAAGATGTTATAAGCTTTTTAATTATTTACTTTAAAACCAAGCAAAACCAACTTTCCTATACGGAAGGTTTTAACAAACTTAAGTATTTGGAGGAAAAGATAATAAAAACTAAAGCTCATTATTTTAATTATTTTGTTATAGATTATCAAATTAACTGAGGTGTGACATAATCTTTGAAAAAGAATAAACTCAGTCGAAATTACATGCACAGTCCAATTTCTTTTAATTTAAGCTTATTTCTAAAGTAAAGGAAAATAGAGAAGCTATACCTGCAATAAACCATGGTGGGCACCTTTTGACAACAAAAACTTAACTATGTTGGTGAACCCTTTCTGAGCAGCTTTAAGGAGAGGAGAACATCCATCCTTTTTAAAAAAATCAATAATATATATATTATTAAAACAATCAAAACCCATTTCTTGGTCAACAAAAATTAAATAAAAATTATTAAATTAAAAACATTAATTAATGATAAAACAATAGTCGGTATTTATGATAAAAGAGACGAATTCAAATTTAATATAAATAAACTCTAATTATCACTCTAATCTTAACTCTAAAATTTTCAAAAATTTAATTTTTTCAGAATTTAATAAAATTAAAACAATTTGTAATAACAAAATTTCTTTTATAAAAGCAAATAGTTTTATTAAAAATTTAAACACTAATGATTTTTCCAAAAACTACTGCAATATCAATATTTTAATTTTAAAAAAAAGAAATAATGAAATATTAGAGAAATAGATGGCGCTAATAAGCCACATTTATCTTTAGTTACACTGTAGTATTATTATTAGAAAGGAAGAACGGTTGTTGTCCCTGAGGCGGCTAGGTCTGTAAACTTTTGTTTTCTTAATTTGAGTTATTAATTGTGATTTTTCTTATGTAATTTTACTTTTTATATATATTTTTGTTTCTTTTGGTGATGTTTTTTATTGTTTTTGTCTTTTGCTGTTTAAATTGGTATGTATCTTTTGCCGTAATTTTCGGGTAATGAGGTGTCAATACTTTTGACCATTGTCCACCGATGCCTCACAGAAAAAATCCCTTATTTGGAATCCTTGCTTGAAAGTTCTATCACATGGTTAGTACAGTAAGAAAACATATTAGTTCTGCTACTTAATTTATGAAGGGAGAATGGCACTATTTCATAATAAAGTATCTTTTTTTCTTCCCCAGATATGACACAGGTTTGGAATGAAATAATGAATTGCAGCAAAGAATATTGAGAAGTTAACTAAGCAACAATAAAATGAATAAAAATATTGCAGAATTATTACATAAAGAAATTAATCTGAAGGAAAACAAATATCAATTTAGAACAAGCTGAAATGACTCGTTTCTGCAACAACAACAACAACAAATTGAATTTTAATACAAATTTTAAACTTTTGAAATAAAAATGATGAAAATATTTAAAGTTCTATGATTACTATTCAACAGCAGTTTAATAAATCTTTATAAATGAGAATACGGTATGAAAGAAAAAATAATATAAAACTATTTTAAACTTTTAATCATATTGTAAATTTTGTCAAGTGCATAAAGAAGAGCACAGCAAGTTATACTTCACTTTTCTGCCCTTCCTCTTTATTTTGTGAAACATTAATTAAAAATTATTTTTAAGTAGAAAAGTAGTGGAATTAAAAAATTCCATTAGGGACAAAACAAAATTTTAAATATAAAATTTACTTAAGATTCTTAAATAAAACAATGTTAACTTTAAAAACAGCATTGTTCGAAAATAATAAATACTAACATCTCTTGTAAGATTTACATCTGCTCCCCATTCTACCAGTTTTTTCACTAATGATGTGTGTCCAAATTGACAAGCAACAAACAATGCAGTGGATCCATTCTGAAAAGGAGAAACAATGATTAAATTATTCCTACATTTTTTCAACTATTAAGTATATATTTTAACACATATAAAAAGTCTTCATATTTTAAAAAAGCATCTTTTTTAATGTATTTGAGCTAACAAAATATAATAGAAACAGAAACATCAAAAGTGGAATGATTGAAAATCAATTCCCTTTTCAAATATGATTATAATTCACAGGAATGTAGACTATTCTCTTGTCAATCATTCTTATAAATAGCTGCACAAGAAGTAACAAATTGTGATGTATACCATGCTTCAAAAATAGCTTCATCTTATCTGGTTAGCACTTTTCTGAAATAACTTCCAAAAATATTGGACAAAAATAAATTTTACACTATTTCATAATTTTTATCCTATCCAAATTAATATTATATATATTTTTAAAAAATCGAACATTTCCATAATTTCTAACAATAAATCACATTTTTGCATGATGTTCTTCAACTATTGAAAACTAAAAGAAAAAAGGGTATTCTGTTTAACCATCCAACAGAGCATTTAATACATTTACTGTTGCATTCCTCATTTTCCAAAGTTTAGAATGCAAATTTTTATGATGATAGATTTTTATTATATTATTTTATTATCATGCAATAATATCAGTTCACTCTCTATGAAAAATGTTTGAACTTATTTGCAAACAATGCATCCAAAAATTGATCTTAAAGAATTACACAGCCTTAATCTAGCAAAATTTAGTAGATGAAACAAATATTTATATTTTAATTGCACTGTGATTTTATGAGATTGTTCTAAGAAAGATTAATGTACACAATAAACATAATTTATGCAAAGCATCAAATTAACATGACATTAATGCAAGACAATTTGGCAGAATCAAAAAAATGAAGTAATATCTAAAATCACATAAAACCAATATTTTCTGTGAATCAGCTGGTCATCAGTTTTATTTGCAAACTTCAATTTTGACACTATGGGTAAATTAATAGCTCTCCAAATTAAGTTCAATTAAATACAAAATAATTTTATGACCATAGCTATTTTGAAATCATTAGATATGATATATGGTATAGATATGATATACATGGTATATATGGTATCAACTTATTTGGTACTGATACCGTAATGTTATAATACACGAAAATAAAACTGGAATGTTGATATATTATATATACACACACACAAGATAATTACATTAGAATGAACATACCAGTGGAGGTGGTGCAAGGCTAGAGCTTGATGGAACTCTCCGCTGCACGTTAACATCAGCTCCACGTGAAATTAAAAACTGGATGATAGGCACATGTCCGTGCTGAGCTGCTATATACATAGGAAGTGCACTTTCCTGAAATAAATAAGCTGATTTCACTAATCTATCACTGAATGCTAAACATGAAACATGATTAAGTAGCACTTATCATACACATTATTAAAATTCATCTATCAGATTTTAACCATAATTTACAAACATATTCCAAATTAATTTATTCCCTCTGCCCCTAAAAATGAAATTCAATTGCAAAAATATAAAGAGAAGGAAATGAAACAAACACACACATTCTTTTTCAGTTTTTTTAGCAGACAAAAAAAAGTTTTGGAGCTGAACTAATTTCTTGATGAAGAATCCTCCCTCCATAAATATTGACGCATACATACTCTGATAGTCTCATGATTGTCTCAAACTAATTTAAACTGGTTAATGGCTTAAATTAATTAAGACACTTTGTAAGAATTCAGAGAATGAATAATTTGGAAATCAAGTTGCAACTTTAGTTAGAAAGTAATCGCTAAATGTGACAACCTTCTGCATTATTTTATAATTACCTTTAACCCTTTAAGCAGTCAATTTTTTTATCAGAAATGCTTCCAAAAAAGGCATATTTTTTCTTCCATGATTTTACTCATGAGAGAAGAATCAATTAATGTTTCCTAAAATTGTAGAACATCATAAGTGTCGTCAAATTGAATCGTGTCAACAGAAGGAATACTAGTAAATTTAAATCGAGGACACGGAACAGGTTGGTTTTTCACATCAACCTCGGTAAAAATTCCTACAGTACTCTATTCTTCATCAGAGATGAGCTCACTCCACGAATCATCTGAGGAATAATCCAAATAATTAGAAGAAATATCTGTATCTGTATTAGAATGTAGTTCATCATCTAACAAGAAAGTATTTTCTTTTATTCCATCCATAACTTCCATAAGAAAAAACAAGGTTTTAAATTCACAAGCTTTGAATACAGTAGAACAAAAATTTCAAAGAAATGTTCCAGCTACAAAGAAAAAACTCGGATGAAAAGCATTTCAGTTACATGGAAAAGCCACGCCATCTATTAAAAAATATTAATACTAAATAGTCTCTTTACTATAATGAAAAATACAGGCAAACCAGAGAAGGAAAGGAGAAAATATTGATGCCCGTACGCCGTACAGGCAAACCAGTTGAGGCCAATTTTGGGTAGCACGTACACTGTACGGGCAAACCGCTTAAGGGGTTAAAGCAGAAAAACTGATGCCTCAAAAGCAACAGATCAACAATTTGTTGCCTAAGCATTTTGAAGCTTCAAAAACCTCACACCAAAACAACCTCATGTCCTCACATGATAAAAAAAACTTAAATTTAGAGTTGAATGATACCTTCACTAATAGACTAGCAATAAACATTGGCTTTAAACGAAGATAACACAAACAAGTTATAAGATACTAATAATCAATCAAACATCCAAACATTAACTACTTCCATTACAAATTTTTTTGAAAAAAAATTGGAAAAAGTTGTCACATTTTTTTAAATTATTATTTTACTATTAAAAACAAGAAAATGAAACAAAACCAAATATGTAGTTTAAATTTTTTTATGAGTGTAACAGCCTTTAATTTTAATACCAATTGACTCTACACGAGTTATCTTGGCCGAATGAAAAAAAAAGCTAAATATAGTTTTAGAAACAAGGGGTGACAAAAAAGTGATACTTGACATTCTGTACACTGGTATCTGATCTTTTTCCTTACTGGTTTACCTCTGGAATCTCTTGTATTAGAACACAGAATACACTGTCTCATTGGATTTCATTTTTTTTTTCAGTAGCAGGAATCATTATCTGAAAAATCACTGCTTTTGCTATCTTGCATCATTGTTATAATTTAATTTTTTTCAATGCAACTATCCTTTTTTATACATTACTAATTCACAAGCAGACATATACTATACAATAGCAGAAACACACAACCAGTCCCACCAAAAGAACCACAAATTCAACAAAACTTGGCAAATTGCCAATCAAAACTGAATATTTCCTTTTATTTCCTCATGGCCCAGTAAAATAATGATAAAATGAATTGTTCTGACAAATTCTGCTTAGCGCGAGTTTTCTCAGGATAATTATTAACTGCAATATATGCGAGCCCAAGATAAGTTGGTATAATCAAGCAAGTGGTTAGACATCAAAAAGGATCAAGGATGTAAAATAACGAGCATAACACGGACAATTTGGGATAGTAATTCATTCGATATAAAAAAAAAAAACCTTATTTCATTTGTATAGATAAATTGAAAAAAAAAACAAAAAAAAACATGGGAATACTGGTTCTTGAGTTCACAAGCTGAATGTTTTTTTGTTTTTTTTCAGCAGTAGACGGCATGACTTGAGAGTAATTACAATAGTATTATGAATTATTTGCTGCCAGATGCATAATCAGTTTTTTAAAGCTGTGGAATAAGAATCTAAATGAAAATAAATGATATGATAATCATATTTTGCCTTATTACAGCTCAGAACAGTTTTTATGAAAAGCAAAATGATATTTTTAGATCAGAATAATTAAACAAGACATTTCTATACATGTATAAAATTAAATAATGGAGGTTTTATAGAAATACTTAATTTCACAATTAATTAAAGTTGTTAAAAATGCCAAGGGGGAGATAAAAGAAAGTTTTACAATATGTACAAATGTGAATATTACATAGAAGCAAACAATTTACTATATTGTAAAATCTATTTCAGATGTTGTGTGTAAATCAGAATTTTCTTTCTCTTTTTATCGGCAGCATCTGTCAGTTACAAATTTTTTTAACCTTCATGTGATTCAATGCAGTCGCACAAGAGCTAATACCAGAATGATATGCTGATAAGATTACTCTAATTAGTGAGATGTTAAATGCATTTTAATAAATATTCAAGTTATCCTGTAATCATCGTTGGGATATCTTTCTTAATAGATACGTACAATTTATTCTTTTAAGCCAAATTTATCTCAAGAGATAGTAAAAATATATAAAATAAAGAACTTACAACCACTTTCTTTGCATACTCAGGCTTTGCATTTAATATTTCTTCAGCAATATCCACATGATTACAACGACAAGCCAATAGAAATGGTGTGGCACCATCCTATATGAATACTTAATTTAAATAAATGTATTCTAGGAGTAAAATAACAAAATAATAATAAAGTTTTTGCTAATACTGAATACATTCTATAAAATACGTACAATATAAAGAAAACTGTGTTAGATATCTCAATTTTATCAATAGTTTTTAACATACTATCAACAACAACAACAAAAAATGTTAAAATGGGTTTATAGTATGAATTTATTAATTACGATTTCACTATTATGCAGTAGAAATAATCTATAGAAAAAGAAGTATTAAAATCTAATGCACATTTTCATTCTTTCCAACAGCTTGATAAAGGAGCTTCAATATTTAAAAATAATAATAAAAGCACCGGTATTATAGGCTTTTTTCCACCCAGTTTTACAACCACCTTAGTCTCGTGAATTGATGCAATCCATAATTTGTAAATATATTATCACTTTATAAAATAGTAACATAAATAGTGAATTTTTATGCCTCTAACAGTCCTAAGCAAAAATCAATTAGAGGGGATTATACCTACCCATTTTTAGCATTCTTTCTTTATTTTTTTTTTGTACTATTAAAATTTGCATACAACAAGAAATCCTTTATATTTACAATTTTTACTACATCTAAGTATTACTCCCATAAACAGATTATTACCTTCAAATATTTATTCACGTCCAAATATTAACTACAGCTACAATGTTTATTTAGCCTGAATATTAAATGTAACACAATAAAAAAATTTATCAAGATGCAATTCAAATCTCTTGCTCAATATACACAATGAATTTATTTAATTTTTCTAATATATAATAAATACATTGATGGAAAAAATACTTAGTGTATAAAATTTAATGTATTTATTTGATAAATCTTTTATAGATCGATGATTATTGAATTGTTTGTTTTCATATTACAGCATTTATATTTATGTCAAAAATGTTTCTATACCTGCTCTAATATTATGTCCATACAATGAGATATCAAATCACCAGAAGTATGAAAATTTTGATGTGATTTCTATACTGCTTCAAAGTATCGAAAAAAAATAGTGTATATAAAATAAGCATAATTTTTAAATTCTAAAAATTTCAGATTATAAGTAAGTAATATTTGCCTGAAGAAACTCATTCACTGGAAAAAAATGTAATTTAACATTACAAAAAATGTTTTAAAAATGTAATTTAACATTACAAAAAATTACACATTGAGGCGTTAAAGATTTTAAATGAAACAAGATCTTGTAAAAAAATTAATACACATACTGCTCCAGGTAATTCTACATCAACCCCATATTCAATAAGTAGTTTCGCAATTGGTAAAAATCCACCTTGAGCTGCATAGCAAAGACTGTGCAATCCAGACTGAAATATTAAAATATTAAAGAAACATTAAGTCTTATTCACATTCATTTTTCTCTTAAAAGAATGCAAGTAAAAAAAAAAAAATCAAGCCTTTTTAATATTGTTGCAACTTAAACAAGATATCTTCCTTAAATTAAAAAAAAAAGTTTCACTCTTATAGAGCATATGCAATAATGATTGAGGAAAGAAGGAATTTAAAACTATTAGGATGTATATTATTTGTGATATGATAATACTATTGTCAGTATGAGATATATAATGAATTATTTTACAATACATACAAAATATTGCAGTCAGTATGAAATATAAATAATACTAAGTATTATATGAGCCACAGGTTCCTAAAACATTTTGCCATATCATAGAAGTCAATATAGATTTCCTAATAATTTTAAACTGCCCAAAACTGAAAACACTTTGATTCTTCCCCCATTTTTTTATTCTAAATATTCATTACTTTTGAAATTCTATCATACTTTAAGAACATTTAATCTCGCACACACACACATATACCTCAATTTTTTAAAATTTTTACATAGGTTTCGAATTTTACATTCCCATTACCTCCAACTTGCAAATTCAAGGAAATTTATACAAAATTAATTTAAGTGTTAATGGGTTAAGGCAACTGATTAACTTCTTTTATTTTACATTTTGCCTTTATTGCATTAAATGAGCTGCAATTATAAGTAGAACATGTATCATTTCATTAAATAAATAATTGCAATGGCAACATAGGCTTTGAAGTATAGAATCATGTAACTTTATTGGCATAAATTTTCTATCAGAGTAATCATTTGAATATGGCAAGTATTTAAAGTACAAGGTGGAATAACAGAAAAGCTTTTCTATGCATTAGCAACCAATTATTTAATACTAATATAGCAGATGATTATAAACAAAATTTGTTTCAACAAAATCTCAGTCATCCATTTGATTTTACTTATAATTTATAGAGGTAAAAGAAAACACCAAAATAATTTATAAACTGTCCAGTGTCAAATTACTGCTTATACATTCAAATATCAGAAAGGAAGATTTCATGCATAATAAACTCAAAATCATGATTTTATGTATAAAAACAAATATTTTCTAAAATACAGCTATTTCTATTTAATGAAAATGTAAAAATTTGCAGGTTTTAGATTACTTATTCGCAACATTTAATTAGTAACAATTTTTAAAGAATGAGAAAATATTTAACTTACAGAAGATTTTTTTTTTCTTTCATTTTTTAAATACTTGACCCAATACTTTTATAAGAACTTATAAGATTAAAATATGTTTTGGGATAAATTATATTCTCATTTCACTTAAAAGTAAAATTGTATAACAATAAGAGGATTTTTTTAATACAATCAATATTTTAGAGATTTTTTTCATACATAAAAATGTATTTTTAAAAAACAGAATTATTTGTACTAACACTCACATTTCTAGGTGATTTTATTTAACACACTTTTACTTTTTTAATTACAGCATTTAGACATCATAAAAGGCATGCTTTGTTACATTATTAGAGCTTTAATTTTTTTTAATGTTTAAACACAGGGAAGATTATCAATGTAACTGATTATTATATATGAGAAAAAGATAAATAGGTATTTTGGGATTATTCCATAGACTTGTCAACATGAAAAAAAATTTTGGTGCCATCATAGTAAAACGCAATTTGTAGTTATTGATGCAAAGCTACCTTTTGGTGAAAATGGTCAAAGGAAAAATTCTAAAGTATGAAAATGGTTGACGAGATAATCCCAAAGTAAAAATAAATATTTTTATATTAAACTGTCACAGATATGTTAGCAAATTAATTAGTTTAATAATTAAACATTAATAGAACAATAATAACAGCAATTTTAACTGAGCAATTCCCAAATGGAATCGGGACAAAATTGGTAGTACAATCATAGGCAAAGGTTTCAGTAAATAAAAGACCTACCTGCCTACGTGCTGAAGGGTTGGCGCCATATTCTAAAAGCATCTTAGCACAAGAATAATGGTTATATCTGCAGGCTAAAATAAGCGCTGTAGTCTTTTCTTCCTATAATAAGAAAGAGGAGATAAATTAATAAATTGCAACAGTATAAAAAATTTAATACATTGAATGCCATGGCAATTTTCAGAAATCTGGCCTAAAACGATAATTTGATTTTAATTATAATTTTTGTTCGTTTATTAATACATTTCTGTTCATGCAAGCCAGCATTAATTTTTTGTTCTTTTCCCAGAAGCCATCTATCGATATTAGCCCTGATATACTACGAGTTTATTCGTAGCTGTACAAAATTAGCAAGTAAACACACAACAAGATAATTCGTAGTTGGCATCCTAGAAAAGAACACAATCTACGAGTTATCTCGTAGTTGGCAGTCAACAAATTAAAATCAGTGAATTCTAAAAAATACATAAAAGTTTAAACATCAATTATTTTCTAAATATATGTGAAAATTTGTAAGACACTTCAAAACCAGATTCGAAATAAATTACCATAATTACAATTATTTGATTCAGTTTACCTAAAATATGAAATTCACCATATTGAAAATTATGAAATATATCTTCATATATCACACATTATAATGGAAACCTTAGATCTTATTTGAAGAAAAAGTTGAGTAAAGAATCATTTTATTTTGGTGCCAATAAGGAATAATTAGACATTTTATGATGATTAGCAAGGAATAGAGCATATCAAGCTATATTATAAAGGTTTATACACAAAAAACTGCTGTTATGAAGAAAATAACTTAAGTACATCCTTTTTATGAGAGAACAGTAACAAATATCAGTATCAGAAAAATTTATTGTGCCTAAAGATTTCTTTTATAGGTAAAGTTGAATTTTTTTAAAAGGCTTTATTAAAAAATTGATTGCTGAATAAATAAAATGCAGAGTATGTACATTTAACACACATATATAAATCTATTATAACATGCAAGCAAATAAATCTGTTCATTCAATTTAAACTCAGGTATATTACAAATATTGTTTCCTCTGTTACATGACAAAGTATGCACCAAAACCTATTATTCCTATAACTTTTTGATAAAAAGAACAAAGGAAATTTTTTTATACACGAACACCATTCTACAATAATCCTTCAGATACTTGAACTGTTTATAGCTCTAGTCATAAGCAGATACTTTTAATATAATTTTATGAATGAAATTTCTTTTAAATTAAGAGATAGAATTAATAAAATAAAAAAATGAACTAAATTTTTAAAAATGAAGTCATTGGCCAATAAAAAAACTATAAGATTTTTCAAATAATCGTCGTAAGAGCAAAGAATATAAAAAATGGAATAATAAAATGTTTAATTGATTTATGAAATGCAATAAAAATCATATCAAGGAAAAACTTAAGAATTATATTACAAAGAATGACAACTTCATGTACAAGTATTTATTAAAAAATATTATTTATACTATTTAATTTTGAATTCTTACCCCATCAGTCACATCAACAGGTATTCCGGCATCCAAAACTCTTTTTAAAAGTCGTTGATCCCCTCTTAAGGCTGCTCTATGAAGCATTTCTTTAGATGGTGGACTTGTCTCGTCATTATTAAAAAAGGTATAGCTTTGCCCTGCTAAACCCTGAAATGTTGTATCAAACACTAAATTTTTAGGTACCGAATCGCTAGATTTAAACATTGTTAGGCCATATTCTAACGCCCGGCTAATATTATTATTACACAATAACTCGGGGAAAATCATTTGTTTTGAATTAATTTTAAAGCAAAAATATAAATAAGCCCAGCTCTACAAAATGCCGCCAAACGCAAGAAATACGGATGACACTGGCGCATTTTTTTCTCAAGGGTATTTCAAAAACAAAGAAAACGTGCTCTTGGCGACGGAGAAACGCCTGGTTCATAAATTTTATAAACAAACAGGTTGCGCCCTCCTAGTAGTCTGGACCACATGACATCACACTGCAGGATTACTTAAATTCGGCAAAGAAAAGCGAACAACAACTCACATGGTGGTTGGCGAATAGAGTTATAGATGTATGTTTGCGAGGTGGAGTTTTCCTGTCCTTCTTGAATTTCCAAATTCTTTGATCATCAACTAGAGAACCTAAAATACTATGCATCAATTTTCACTTTATCTGTGACATTCAATTGTTTCATCTGAGTTTTAAATTGTATAAGATTCAAAATACCAAACAAA
Organism: Argiope trifasciata; assembly: GCA_026543055.1. Lineage (NCBI taxonomy): Eukaryota > Metazoa > Arthropoda > Arachnida > Araneae > Araneidae > Argiope > Argiope trifasciata. Next base: position 468,648 of record JAPMOQ010055911.1, read on the forward strand.
TTCAGAAAAATATCAAATAGTTATATCTCTGTGCTGACTAATGGGATAGATTATTAACATGCCGTATGTTACAATTATTTTAAAAACATTCCTCTGATTACAGAGATTCAAAGAAATTTTTGACTGACTGAAAAAAAAAATTTATTCAATAAAATATATCAAATAAGGATAAAATTGTTTATATAATTTCTTTTATCTATGAATATGGGATCATAATTATTCATAAAAATTATAAAGTAACCAATTTAAAATGAATTCTTCATTGCGTAACGAATTTGAGAAATCCACGCAAGAGAAATTGCAGCTTACAATGGGAGGTGGATAAAAGAAAGTAAAAATCGGCTTTAATTAAAGATTACCAATCTTGGAATTAAAAAATATGAAACGTGCATGTGAAGAATTGATAAATATAATTCAAGCTAATGACAAGTAATTGTGGTAGTAAATTCACAAGCCAGATAAAAACTTCCAGACGCGAGTGTACACTTTTGTCAAGGAGCTATGTTACAAGGTTATGAACCCCATCATTGCGAGATCAAACGTGAAGAATGCACATTGGTGAAAGTAATCCTTCTTCCTCTTCTTGTGTACAGACGACCATCCCACCGCCACTGAACGTACTAGTATCAATAGGATTTGTTGTGGTTGAATACTTAAATATTGTCGAACCTTACACCGACCGATCCGTCAAACTAACATTCCCTTCGAGGTAGTTAATAACTATTTTTCTTCCCCACCTACACATTCTCAAACAGTTGGAATAAAAATGTCAAACTTTCAATCAAATCCTTTAGAATTTTGGGATTACCTGGTATCATTAGTACTGTACTTAAATCATTATTTAAAATCGTCAGGTTTTTTTTCTTAACTTTGAGATTTTAATACATTCTTTTAAATAGTCGTAAACCGAAACCATTTCACCACAAATGCATTTATTTTCCTGCGTTCTTCCAAATATATGGAAATATGCAGGAAATATTCTATGGCCAGATATTATTTGTGGATTATCAGTGGATGGTATTTTCTTATTTTTATTTCAGAATTTGGAATAAAGTCGAAAGTTAGTCTTCCTTTATTGTACATATACCATCTGTCAAACCATTGTAGTTTTAATTCTTCTCTCAATTTCCCTTTAAAGACAATAGTTGATTTGGGGACAATTATACCAACATTCCCTTTCTGTGTGGCCAATTTTGCTTGAGGATCTACCTTTTCATTACCATATATCTCAAGTCGGGCCTTAACCAATTCAGGTCTTTCGACTTGTTAATTTTAACATTTTTCATCTTTTCTTTTTGCTTAATATTTTTTCTTTTTTCTTTTGGCTTGTAGGTCTGACAGAGAATCTGAAAAAAACTGAGCACTTCTGTCCCTCCTCCACCCTTTCACAATATTCAATGTCCATCTTTAAAGCTTGCACTTCTGCCTGAGAACTTGTGGCATGGTTGGAGGACGCCGTTAGATTGCATTTAATGCTGCTTTGATTTTCTTTTGATTTAATATATGCCCCCATGCTCCAAGCCCGAAAAGAACAAATTGCTCAATGGCACCAGTGTAGATTCTTCTGAGATTGCAACTCCTTTTTTTATAAAATTTATCCGCAACTGTCTCTAGTTTATATGTTAATACATCCTTTTTTTTTTCTTAGCCTTTCTAAAATGCGACTTAAATGTTAATTTACTGTCCTATGTAGCTCCAAAATATTTCATTTGATTAGACACATTTATATAGTTAATGCCCATTTTATGTTTGGCGGTTCTACTAACTTTAAAGGTTCTCCAAATGTAATAGGCATTTGAATTGTTTTCACGCATCTCATAATAGTTTCAATAATTTCTTTTAAATTTTTGGTTTTTGTTCCATCCTGTTTTTTGACACAGTGCATTATTGTTTTCCTTTTCATTTTATCTGTCGCTAATTTATAAAACATCTTAAAAAGGATTCATTCTCATTATTTTGCTACATAACTTTTCAAAGCATTCACTACTTTTCTTTCGTAACATTCCTCTGTACATTGATTCTTTTTTTTAAATTTGTCTTCTTATCATCGTTGATATCTATCATCGTTATCATCGCTTACATCGTTGATATCTATGCCCCAAGGATCTTGTCAGTTTTCTTTGTTTCTGTAACTCTACGTCACTGAGATGATTTGTCTCTTTACTGTTTGGTCTTTAGCTGATTCCTTGGATGAATTATGAAAATTCTTTAACCCATAGTTCTAAACCTTTTTTAGTTTTTATCCTTTGCATTGTTTCCATTATAGTAGTATATTTTTCAGTTCCAGTTGTGAACTAATTTTCAGAACTTTCCTCTGGTTTAATTTAAATCTTTCTGCTGAAAAACCTTTGTCACCCATATTAATTTGAAAATAATAATAATAAAAAAACTATGGATACTCAAAGTACTTTGGATTACCTTCCATCCCATTGCTCGGTTCTGCAAGTCTTTAGCTGATAATGTGACATCAAACCAGCTTCTCCCACGCGAAGATTGAAATGTTGGCAATGAGTTTGGATCATTCCAAATAACATGATTTGTCTTAAAAATGAATTCTATAACAACCTGGCTTCATCTTGTGGTATATGATCTGGAACTTCATTTTCTTTAAGAGAAAAGAACTGTGAATATTTAAATCTCCTCCAAGACGTATGGACGTTGTTCCCAACTATTCAAACAGATTTTCGAGCTCTCTGCAGATTCCTTCCTTATTGTGAATTAGTGTGAAGTATGCCGATACCGCTGTAATTTTGCTATTTCCCACTGACAAATTGGCTGCTGTTGTGTTTTTGTTGGTAAATATTGTCAATACAGAAATATTTTGGTTTCTTACTGCTATTATCGTCTTCTCGTAAGGGTTAGAAATTATTTTCTAACCTAGGGGAAGTCCTATTATTTTCTCTTTCCTTGTATATGGTTAATGTAACAAGTAAATATCTGGAATAATGCCCCCAAATTTGGCAGTTCCTTTGTCGCTTATTAGCCCCGACCTATATTACGTTGAATAACCGGCCAAAAAACATAGACAAGCTTATTATCCATAACTCGTCTGATTAATCAACTGATCCCTCTCCCTTATAAATACAGGGCAATGTTCCAATGTTGCAATACGATCCTTCCGAATAATATTTTTTGTTTTTGTTTTTTTCGATACTCTTTGCAGTTTCTGTATTCTGGATTTTGCTTTGTGCAATTTTTATAGTTATGCAATTCTAAAAACTTGGACTGGCTTTCTTCTTTTTGCATAATTTAGATCGAACATGCACAAATTTGAGGCATTTAAAACATTTAAGGGATTCCACAAATTCTCTAAATCTAACACTTGAAGGGAGTGACAGTGCACATTGTTGATGGTCATCCAGAATGCCAGTCGAATGGGGAACTACAATCGTTTGAAATCAATGTTGGGGGGGGGGGGGTAATGGGAATGCATGGAATGAGCACATCTTCTCAAATCAATGTTTTTTTAAGGATAGTTGTCATACCTCTTGCCTCGTATTGTTTTTTTTTTTTTTCGTTCTGATACTCGTGAACAGGTAACAAGTTAATGTTGTCTTTCGGTTCTTGCTCATGTTGATCTGGAGACTCTAAAACATGTGAATTTGCAATTTGTGAACTATTTTCTTAATTGCTCTCTTGTTTTCTCTCGTTTGTTTATGAAGCTTCGATTTGGCCAATTTTTAGATGTTGCATTGTTTTGTCACTTTATAAATGATGAACGTTTGGAAAAGTTTTTTTTGTTGAAACAATCAACACGATATACATTTGTATAATCAAAATATTGGTTGCAGATTCGTTAATAATTAGTAAAAGTACTGTTTGCACTGTAAAATTTCCATCGTATATAACTTATCTTGAACGGCGTCAATAATATTTTTATTTTGCATGTGTGAAATCAACTCTGAATAATAAATACGTTTTGCTGCAGACAAAATATTGAGCACGCTGAATGACAATATTTTGTGTAGAAGACTATTCATTAATGACAAGAAACACATTAGCGCTTTCAGAAAGTAATTTTGATTTTATTTCCCACACATTGACAGAAATCAATCATAATAATTTTATTTTGTTTGATATATGTGCCATTAATTCCGATGGCATGTACTGTTTGACTTTTGTCAGTTATCAAATTTAAAATATAACCTTCGTGGAAATGAAATCAATAGGTTTTACCAAGTGTCATCGGAATCGGTTGAACAGTACAGTAGCGCATAGGATACGAATAAACAAAAATTCCTTTTTATATAACACATATTATAATGTTAATCTGCCTAGAACCTTCACTCAGGTGCAAGCGATGAGTTGACCAAGTTGCATAGAAATAGGTTAAATAGCACGGAAGCGCATAAAGTACGAAGAAACCACAATTAATTTTTATATAATCGATTTATAAATTCTTTTAGAACTGTAATGCTTGGTGATCATTCAGAACTGTAAGGGAAGGAATTATTTTCTGTATCTTACGTTTAATATTCCTTCGGTATTCTCAAGATTAATGTTAGAAAATGTGATTAAAATCTTTTCTTTTCAAATTAAATAAACACAGATTATATATTTATGAAATAAATTTGTTGATATGGTTGAAATAATATTTTCTTAAAGTTAAAATAATGCAAAATTTTTTGTAATCTAATATTTCCGAAAAATGCTGCAAAAAAACGCTTGTTCAGTACTTTGCTACCAATGCGCCAAGTTGGCGGACACCCATTCTAGGGTTGCTCCATTTTTAACTGCGCGGGTCATGACTCGGGTCATGAGCGGGTCATGTTTTGTAACTCACGGGATTTGAACTTGGACGCTTTGGTAGCGGAGTGACTCCATGCCCCTTCTCATAGTAATAAACCACATAGTATAGAAGCATCGTTTGATCATTTTGGTTACACCGCAATTCCTTTGTTTATTTCAATTAGGTATACCACAAATTTATAGTTCATTTCTCATCTTCAAGTGTAGAGCCATCACCGGCGTACACAGCGACCCTAAAATTTTATTAATTTTCAATTAAAATTTTAATTCTATAGGAGTGTTTCCGCCAAAGCTTTCTCGCATAATCTCTAATAAGGCGATTACCTCAGAGAACGACTTACATAGCATTTGCATACAATAACTACGAAATATTAACATGTACCTTGAATTTAGCACCTTCACTGAATCTGCTTTGTCTCCTTGGCGAGTTGATTTTACAATAATCCTTGGTTAATAGGAGCGGTAAACAGATGCAAAAAATATTTTTTTTATTATTTTTATTACATAATTTTACTATGGCTATTTTGTTACATAATTTTACTATGGCAAGTGCCAGTATTAAGCATTCAAAGTTTTATTGCAATCCGATGAGCGGTACGGCAGCAGAAAGACATACAGACAAACATTCATTTTTATTTATATAGATTATTCGGAACTGTTTTGGGTCTCAGTTTATAACCCAGTGAGTGGAGCTGCCTCTACCTTTTTTCCTATATAGAACCCGCGTGTTCTCTACAATGTCATTGCTTCGCTTGATTTGATTGAGAAAATCCGATTCCTCCCTGGGGTTCTCACTGTCTTTCACATCATATATAATGATTTGAGGCATTATAATCTATGGAGCAGTAGCCTTGCATACATTTTGCAGATTTGTGTGACTGTCAAACGCATCTTTTAACTTTAGGACCATTTCCGGTGTTTCAACCGGAACCAAAACTCCATTTAACACTGCTGGCTTCAGACCCATAATTTTTATTTCTATCTCCTTTAGCCTGATATTCGTTTCAAATGTCTTTCTCAGTTTAATCGATGAGTCTATTGTCTTTATAATTGGTCTAACCACCCGTGCCAGCAAGGGTCTTAGCAATAGTGGTGCTTTATTAACTTTATTATTTGAGTTTATGATTTTTTTGTTATAATTGAATCTTTTCTTCTCCCAACAGCAGTTTCTTGGAGGCTTAGATCCTTCTAATAAAAGTTAGACATGGTTTTAATGGAGTTTTTTTTTATATATTTTCCACTATGTTATCACTGTTTAGTTTTTTAACCACTTTTGTGAATGCTGGTACACAATTCCCATCTGTTGAATTCATTTTGTTTCCGGAAGAATTGGATAAAACTTTCAGAAATATGTCTCTCAGTTCATCAGAAGCGTTACCCTCAATTCTATATTTTTGGAGAATATTTACAAATGTTTCCAATATACCCAATGATCTGAAGGGTTGCTCGTTTTCTTCTGGTGTAATTTCATTTTTACAAGAGTTCACCTTTTTTTTGCCTGTTTAGCATTTGAAACACCATCATCTCTTTCCTTCTCTTTGCCTTTACAAGGAATGCACGATCTTTTATCTTTAACTCAATTTTCCCCTGTACTCATTTATACATTTTTCTTTTTCCATTTTGTGGCTATTTGTGTTTTGCTATCTATCTGTATTGTCGGTTCTATCATTTCGTTTGAATTAGAGTTGGATTAACATTTCCTCGCGTTTTGGAAAGTAAAATAAAGTCTCATCATCAGTTCAAACTTCACTATCATCAGCATAGTTTTCTCTCTCCATCTTGTTGTTTGACTCTATTTTTTTTTACAAAGTCTAGTTTAGCAAAACAAGAATTTCTTCTAATTAGTTGCACTAAAGAGTAGAAAGATTTCCTAATAATATTGTTGGCAACTAATATTTAACACCTTTATGGTCACTTTCCTTAAAGTGGAATTAAAAATTGGTAAAAAATCGCAAAATTAGAGTGCACAATAAAAAAAAACTTTGGATACCGTAGGACTGTATCCGAGTTCTGCATATAGTCATGCACACAAGTCTTAATAGCAGTTCAATTGTAAACGCAAGTATTTTAAACACAGATCCAGAATGTAAATAAACAACAAAAATGTCTGCCCGATAGGTGGGTGTCGCCGCTAACAAAATACTTCAAAAATGCATTTCAGAGCAAAATTCAGAAACAGTTTTTTAAAATATAAGCATACTTCGTATTCAATGATGTCTTCAATGCAATTTGATGAAAATTAAATTTAAAAAAAATCCGTTATTTACCTTGAAAATTAGCTTAATTCCAGGAGAACAATAAAATACAAACTACCTCTGTCGCTGCTGATCTGAATTCGGTGAAAGTAATCCTCGACAGTCAAATTGGAGAAATTAGGAATTATGTTGACAGTTGTGAAAAAAGAACTGAAGATGTCCAAGAAATGAATGAAGATATCTAAGGATGCGGAATCTCTTCAAAAATACAATTCTTTGTTATTGTTCCAATGGTATAATTGTTGCAGATGATTCTCAATTAATACACCAAAAGAAAACCTTTTTGGAGTACAAATTTTCTGTAAGTTTTTTGTGAACACTTTGAGGTTGATACTAATTAGATGACTCTTTAGTTGTTCTTTATTCTAATTACTATTTTCTTCATCTTTGTTTTGCTGCTACATATTTGTAACAGCTATATTTTTATTTTATTATTTTTGTTTTCAAAGTTGTCCTTTTAAAAAGCGGCAACATCAGTTGCTTGTTTAATGAAATAAAAATATGTCAACCTGATAGTTTCGCTTATTTTAATTTCAAATATAATCTGCATCAAGCATGCTGAAAATATAATCCACATCAACAACCGATCTTTATCAGCTATACATAACAGAGCTACAATTGGGTGACTCAAACGTAAAGGTTGTGTTTTGTTTGTTTATTTATCGTGCGGGTTACCAAATGTAGCAATTGGCGATACAGAGGCTCGAACTCTCAACCTTTGGATTGGTAAACAGTTAACATAAGCATTAGACAAAAGTGACTCTCAGTCTTGAGCATTTTATCTAGCTTATAAAGTTTCCACTACATAAACATACAAAATAAAACGCCTTTTTCACTTACCGAGCCTGTTGGACGTACTCACTGCGTATCTACTGGATGGATTTTATATATTTTCCGTAACAAAGTCTATTTCGTAACAGTCGATGGGCTTTTAAAATAATGCAAATATAATCATGGTTTTAGAACACTGACCAGCGGGTGACCGAGCACCGCTCGGAGAAAACAGGTATCGAAGCTAACTCGAAGATTTAAATTTTCAATTGTGATTTATCAAAACAATACATGCCATAAGAAAATTTGTGAAACCATTGGTGAAAAGATAACTGGTTAAAGTGCACCATTGTAAACTATTCTAAACAAAGTTAGAGTTTGGAAAGGGAACTATTCTATACAAAGGTAAAGTAAAGGTAAAGATTGAAGTGTCTTGAAGTTCAATATTTTTGACAAATTTATTTAGAAAAACCAAACATATATGCATACATAAGAAACATATTATAAACCTATAACAGCATAAACATAAAACTTTATTAGTTCGCCATATTGGCTATAGATGGCAGCACGTTACCGCTTGAAAATTTAAGTAGCCATTATGGCGAACTAATAAAGTTTGAAAATATCCTATCTGTAACTCCGAACTGCTCGACCGTAGCGCTTCAAAACCGGCGCCAATCGATTCCTCGTGGCCAAAAACCCCAGACCCCCAAGTTTACCGGAGTTTATTAATTCTGGGGCGATTTTCGACTTGACAACCATTCCTCGTATTATAGTATTAGATTTATTGATGTACTTAAGTAGCTAATATACTATATAATGGAGTGATGCGGAAAAGTTCAACTTATTTTTAAATTCTTATAGAGTAAAAAATTTGCGATTGCAGCATTTTTATATTAGGAAATAAATAAATCTTGTTAAAAATGTTTACTCGAGAAAATGGAGATATAGTACACATGCACACACACATATATATAATTTTGCTCTTTATCCTTTGAATATTATTCCTATCAGGCTCAGACTGCTCCACAAAATCATTATTTGTTCCCGATTTTGCCCGGCATCAGAATATCTGACAACATTGTAGAGATGTTCATTATATATCAAAAACATGAATGCTATTAAAATATACTTAAAAGTACATATAAAGTACTACTCTATATATACGACAACTCGAGACTTTCTTCCATGGTCTGTAATAAAAGCTCTAAAATTGTGAATTTTGGGTGCTGCCACAAATACTTGATTAAATTTTTGTATCATCTTTGATCGTTTTAAACTTTATAATAATGAAAGGGGGAGTACCAGGTATGCACTTTTGGCAGCTCCTTGCAGCTCAAATTATAATTTGACCCATTACTACAATTATAATAACAAGACCAAGAATTAAACTTTATTAATACAGTACTCATGTTTATATCAGTGTCTGCCCCTATACCGATAATTTCGGTGGTAGGAGTTTACGAAATTTCATTTATAGAGCTTCTTATGTTAAGTTGGCGTCTTCGCTTTCTTTCAGGCATACAGATATACTTCCTGCGAATAAATTTTATACAAAATTTGTCAAAAATCTATATATTTGGTGAAAAGTTCACATATCATATTTTGTCTGTTTAATTCAAGGCATTTTTGAGAGTAGTCGTGTTTACAGACAGACATTATTTCCAATATTTGGTTTTCGGGTCTTATAGGGATACGTCAAAACGTGTATGATTACAATATAACTATTTGGCAATGAAAATACTTTCTAATTGTATGCTACGAAATATATATGCATGGGAAAGTAAAAATTAAAAACTTAGACAAGTAATATCATGTTGAAGCCTTTTCCCCCTCCTATCAGTATGATCTTTAAATACCTATTGTTATATCGTTAATAACTATAATATCGTTTTATGGTTAACTACCAATCAGTTATTTAACGATAAAACCCGGTAAATTCCGAAAGTTAGACTTCGAGACTTTTTGAACCTCATATTATAGATGTCTCTTTAACAAAAACAGCAGGAAAGTTTTCCTCCTGATTTGCTTATATATTCAACCAACCAGCATCCTGTTTTTTTTTTTCTTAATTTCTTCAACATTTCTTTAAAATATAGCAAGAGGAAAAAAAGAGTAAAGATGCGCAACAAACCATTCAAAGTTATAGCAGTCCTCACAACATGTCTAAAATTCCAGACTGTCAAGAATAGTGAATTAGTGTAAGACACTTAATGCTTCATAATATTTTAAAAATTGAGAAAGCATTTTAGAGGCTTCTTTTAACACCGATCTATAATATGTCTTAGGTGTATAATTGTAGTTATAATATCACATGCTAAATATTACTGACCTATGCCCTGATTTTTACATTCTCGTATAGAAAAAGTATTATGTGAGCGTCAAAAAAATGTGAACCCGAGATTTTGACGAATCTCCACAATTTGGACTTCCCCGAGGTTCGAATCAAACATTTTTGGTATAATATCTCTCTGTTTGTTTGTAAATATAACTCAAAAAGTCTTTGAGTGAGACAGTGGCAATTTAGTGTATGGACCAAATTTGTAGATTTCTATTAAATTTTGTACGAAATTCCTCCACAGGAAGTCTTTTGAGCTGATCGAGTATAACTGAAATTGATAACCCCAAAGAGCTCTGTAGCTAGAATTTAGTACACAGGTTCAGCACCTAAATATATTTAACAAATTTTGAATCAAATGCTTGAAACAATTAACTATCTGTTGGCCTGTATTTTTAAATGCATGTAAACACAATGACTTAAATAAATAAAATTTTTCATTTTGCTTTCGTGCTTTTCGTGTGTTAAATTTTGGTGTCATTCGGCTACAAAACAAGCCTCTCTCCTTTACCAATTCAGACTATGGTGGCAAAACAGCATCTTTAGTTTTTTTATCATGCCGTGTAAATTAAGATTATTTTCCAAGCACAAAAATGCACTTAATTTTTTTATTTGGCACAATTCTCAGAAGAAACGTGCTTTGCTTGGCTCATATGTATGACTGATTTAAAATTCTGAATGATTTATACGGATATTGTAAATATACTTTCGTATACAGATATATGTGTGAATTATTTAACATATTTAACATAAATTTCTAGGAATAAATTAATAAAAAATATATAAATAATAGGTAAATATATCAGATATATATTACTTATTTAGTATGCGTACTCCCCCTCCCCAAGAAAAAACGTTTATTGCAACTCTTTATCAATTAAAGGGTTAAAATAACATGTATTTTTCGTAAATATTTGAAAGCTTAGCTGAATTATTAATTCACATGCCATACTGTAAATTTTCAATTTATTAAAACTGAAAATTTCCTAGGTGCTAAAACATTTACTGAATCTAATCTTAAATATATATAAATATAAAAGTTAAAAATAAACTTTTATTAGAATCTAAATTTTTTTATCGTAACTATTTTTACTTTTAATCTCGAGATGTTGCTTTTGAAACTTACTATTGTATAGAGAAACCCTTTTGGGGTTTAAAATCTAATTTGATAATCATTTAACTTAATTAAAATATTAATGCAATTAATATTTTAAAAATAGGAGCACAATTTATTTCACAGAGAATAGAAAAAGTGTTCATAATTTCATTTGTCTAGTACATATGGATGAGAATTAAGCAAATTAAGTATAAAATTCCATCTTCAGAAATACTACATTTTAATTATTTTTTTCCATCAATCTTGAAATATGTTATTTCTGAACGACACCCTTAGAGAACCAAAATTTATTTAAATTAATGATTAATTTATCATTTTAAAAATATTAACTTTATTTATTTCCTAGAGAATATAAAATTTGTTCACAGTTCCTATCTTTTAGTATATCAGAACATAAATTAAAAAATTCTAGAAAAAAATTCCATTATAAAAACATAAAATGTAATAAATTAAATAAAAGTGTTTAAAAACGCATATTTGAGTTCGTATTAATATTTAATTATATTTAAAAAGTTTTATGTAAATTTTTTAATGGTTCTCTTTCATGTTTTAAATTAATATCTTAACTGAGCTTTTTAAATTAAGGAAAATAAATAGACTAAATAATTCTTATAAATTCTATCAAAATACCAAACACCTTTTTGCAAGATAGATTATTTTTCATATTTTTATACTCCTGAATATCTAAACAACATTAATTCAAATTTCATATTACTTAAGTAGATTCAAAATAGTTATTATTTCCAATATGAAATATTAAAAACATAGATTATACAAACAATAAGTTTTGGCCTGAAAAAATTTTAAAACTAAAGTTTGCAGGAAAATTTTTAAATAAAATTTTTAATCAATATACTGCATCAAAATTCATGATAATTCTGTTCACAAGCCTTTTTTTTTATTTAAACATAAAAATTAGCCGCCAAAAATGCGGCATGATTGTTTATTTTATTTTATTTTAAATAACACCGCCAGTTTTACCCGTAATGTAATAACGCTTGAAGAGTCTTCTCCAGCTACCCAAATCTTGGAAATGCAATTTCACTAGCGTAATTATTTAGCTTTGTGCATCGAAGTGACTCAAAATGCATAAAAGTTAGAGATGTGATTACTATTCTTTTCTATAAGCAGAAAAATAATAAAATAAAGAAGAAAAAAATTGCTTTTTTGAAAGCAAAGATGGATATTATTCTAACATGAATTTTAAATTTCATTCTAAGCAGACACGTTAATAATTGGATTGAGAATAAATAGTAGAAACTGCCTACGAAAAAACTTAACCAGTTCCAAAAAACATGTCACGCTTTCTTTAAAAATAAATGGAATTAGAAAGTGTTCTGAGTGGAATGTTAATCAAAACGATTTTTTTCTCCTTGTTTAATGGAAAAGTTCAGAATGTTCGAAATAAAGCAGACGATATTCTTTGGTTAGCGAGATAATGATGTTAGAAATAAAATTTGTATTTTTTAAGCAAATGGAATATCTTTGCCTGCTTTAACAAAATGCTGATAACAGGAAACTAATACAGGACTGAATATTTTAAGACACGATTCGGACAAAAGTTCTTTTCTGTTTTCAAAGGAAAATAACTTTATCAATTACAAAAATCATTGCATTTTTTGTTATCAGTTTTCTGAGCAATTTAAAGATATTTTCATCGTTCCGTTACAAATTTAGGATGACACCAGATAACATGCAAAAGTTTTAGTAATTTTTAGTGCTGCCAGACGGACATTAATTTCGGACGAAATACCGAAATGATACTCACTTTGACATAATTATCTTAAAAGAATATTACCAAGAAAGTTTTGCGAATGTTTTAAACTATCCCTAAACTAGAAATTTTGCCTAGTAAACATTTGTTTTAAAAGATTTTAACATAAAATATTAATGGAAAAAACTGTTTATATTACAGAACAATTTTATTGCAAATGTAAGCAATATGGTCGCTCAAGATTTGTTTAATAAGTGAAATTAAAAATTTTCAAAACTTGGGAATGAAGAATATTTAATAAGGTTGTCTGTCACTTTATTCACATTGAAGATTGTTCTATTTAATTAAAAAATAGTTTTGAGGCTTCTTATTGCTTAAACGTTTCTTTTTCATTTTTACTGTTTATTAAGATTTAAATTCCCTGTTTAAAATGGCTTCCTCTTTATTCCAATAACAATTTTTAAGTTGTCGCTATTAAGCAGTAAAAAGTTATTTAAGCTGTCATTAACATCATTAAAAGTTATTATTAATTTATGAAAAAATAGCTATATTAGTTTTTAAAAAACTATTTGATAAACAGTGAGTTTTCCAAAAGCAGCTAATGTTAATACTCTTTGAAGGAAAGCAAAGTAACAAGTTCTGCAAAGATTTTGTATTTTATAATAATTTATACGGAGGAATATTTTATATAAAAAATTCCTATGTGATAACATTAAGCTTTTAAAAATATTTATAGTGTTATTAATACATAAAATTTTACTCACAAATTTTGGAATATAACCATAATAGAATTTATTACCTATATGATATGCGCCTTCCGGTTTTAAATGTATGATCGTCTTCGCTTTACGAAGATAGTAATAACTGAAGTTGAATTCCAAGAGGCCACAACTGAAATAACCCCATTCAGCTATACATAGAACTCAATCTTTCTTGCTGGAGGCAAGTCCTGTCTTTGAACTGGAGGGAACCTGACACCACAACATTATTTACGCACCAGGTAAGGAAGAAATTATTCAGTTTCTTATCTACACATCCATGATGTCTTTTGGAATACTAGATAAGTTTTAATTAATATTGCGTTACAGTTTGTTAAATAGTTAAATTTTCATTAACAAAAAATAATATCACCAGGAGAAAAACTGTGTATTAGTCAGAATTTTAATAAATTTCAAGAAAGTTTTCAAGGCATTTTATTGTTGCAAAAGATGATTTTAATACTCATTGGCAATAATAGTCAGTCTGACAATCTGGCGGATTCATAACAATTTATCTGAGAGACCAACCAAACGTCTCTCACTCACTCACGTACGCACGCACACACTCAAGCGACTCTCTCTCTCTCATACACAAACATCCAAACAACTCACTCATTCTCTCTGTCACATACACACATGCGCTCAAAGGTCTCTCTTTCTCTTAATGTCTTTCTCTCATACACGCACACACTCAGGCGAATCACTCTGTCGCACACACCACGCGACTTACTCACACACACATACGACATTCACTGACACATACACACGCAAACACGTACATGTACACACACACTCAAGTCTCTCTCTTTCATACACTCATGCATACGCATACACTCAAACGATTTACACATATGTACATCAATGGTCTATCGATAGTGCTAAGTTCAGTGGTGGTGGGGTGGTCGGTTGTATACATACCTATGGTCTTGAATCATATTCTTGTTTTAGGAATTAGTTCAAATTGCAATTGTTGACCTTCCATACACATATTAAAACTGTATATACTGGCCAATTTATCTCTTAAAAACCCAATTAAGAATTGTCAACATTATTCATACAAAAATTGGGAAATATAAGGCTCGAATTGTAAAATATGTTATTTATAAATACGACAGTAATTGAATTAGTTTCAAATAAAATTCGAGCTTCTATATTCGAATGCGAACTTTTGGGCTATGTACAGAAACAATTTAAAAAAAAAATCCTTTTCAGGCTCTATTTCGAATCATATCAATAGAGGGCGTTTTATAACCAATGTGTTTATTACCGATTAGCTTCAATACATGACTGGTTAGATTTAAAAGCTGTGATTCTTGTACCAGACAGTTGTAGTATGAATGCTACAAATCTAAAATAATGCTTTTTCTGGTTTTGCATATAAAGCACATTTTATTACAATAAAACAGGCAAACACAGGCAATGTATTAAACAGAATTCAACACACACTTTATACAGTAGTAATACTCCAACCCTTTTTAGATGGTTGAGCATTTGGGTCTGAAGAACTGTTCGAAGAATCTTTCTCAAGAGATGGAACGACTGGCGTAGGTACTTGAAGTCCAAGTATATCTTTCTTTTTCAACGTAGATTCTGGTGGAACAATAGGTTCGTCTCCAATGTCTGGATTCTTTAGAGCTACTGGCTTATCGCCAATGGCATGTTTGATAGATGGCGATGGGGTCTTGGAACGATTGGGTGGTTTCTGCAAGTCGGACTTTTCAGAACTCTTCAAAAAAGAAGCTGGTTCCTTTTTTTCATCCTCCTTTATGCTCTTCAAGGGACTTTGGAACGTGCTGGAAGGAGGATTGGCAGGTGGTCTGAAAGTCGAATAAGAACTTGTCCTCAGACCTTCAGTAACTAAGGCACATTGGTCAGAAGCCTTTCTAGTGTTGATGACGCACTGCTCACCAATTTCCCCTCCAGTACTACAGAAAGTGGTCAAGCAAGGATTGACCATTACCTGCTGGTTTGATGAGTTATTAATGGTAGCGAAATAAGCTTGTTTGGTGGGCTCAAGAATGTCTGGTGGCGTGTTTTGCATCACACCCAGTTCATAGAATTGGGCTTGGCTTTCTTGACCATCGGGTGCCATGTCTTGGACGTCTTTGATATGAAATTGGCTGCTTCTTGGACTGTCATCCAGTTGTTGCAACTGGAAAGGTGATGATACAGATTCGTCACTTTCTTGGGGGGCAGTCCATTGAGGGTCGTCAGGATCGTGTATTTTTTCACCAGTTTCAGGCCCGATTCCAATGGCTTCCTTCGCTTTGGACACGATCAGAGGTGAGCTCTGGTGATGGACAGTAAAATCTCTCACAATGGAAGCTGCGGCGGCAGCTGATTTTTCCACCAGTAGATGGTCTACTTCTTTCCATTCTATCTCTTCGGGACACATCTGGAAGCGTAGTTTGCGGAGTTTCTCCATGCGCACGTCCACTTCAATTGTTTCTGGAATTTTGCTGCTAACGTAAGAATCGCTCACAATTTCAGGCTTTAAGAAACCTGTAGATAAAAGAAGGAATTATCAATACAAATGTAGACCGAAATTTTTGCAAAAATAGTAAATATGGCCAAATAAGCCTTTTTCTTACATTTTACAAAACATGACAGTGCAATCTACGTAAACCGCAAAATCAGCTACATTAATCAGCAAAAGTGGTCTCCTTAATACTTTTTTTATATTCTGTAATAAACGTTCTTCTGTATTATTATCTGCGTGTCTTTGGCGAATAATGATTATTAAAGAACATAATAGTATGCTATATTTTAGAATATTTTTTCGATTAATTGCTCCGACGCAAATTAGTATACAAGTACAACATCGAATAAATATTTTCGATGCCTTTTTTCGACTAAATTAAATAAATATTTAACACATAATTGCAAATAGTAGTCATTCATATATTTAATTATCACTCATATACTTAAATTATAACGTTGACGTGATGGCGAAAATACAGACCAAAAGTCTGTTATCTTTTTGAGGGATGAAGTGTAAAATTTGATTAAGAGCTACTGTATTGATATTAAAACAGTTAACCTAATTTCATTTGCTGGAGTTATGACGATTCAGAGTTATCGCATTTACATACTTTTATAAATATAGACTGACAGATGGCCAACTCTTTGAAGGATGTGGCTCCAAATTTGATACGTACTTTTCACGTTAGGTGTTAAATCTGTGTGTTAAATTTTATCCACCTCGTTCTCTTTGTTTTGTGGTTATCATGTTAACATATAGGCAAATTGGACAAATAGCCCTAAAATATTTAAAATTGGATATAAATATACAAATTTGGAATTATATCAAGTTATAATTCCTTAATAAAGTTATAATACCTTATATCAAGTTTCAGTTTTTTGCTGAGAGCGGTTTTGTGTTATTATCATCAAAGAGAGACGAAACAGATATAATGCCAAACATTTGTTTTTCGAACTCAAAGAAATCCAAAAAGTCGAATTCGTCAAATTTTCTAGTTTGAACGTTTTGACCATTGCAATACTTTTTTTTCATGTTTCATATGTTTGAAAAAATGAAAATAGTGATGCATTAGTATCGATAATTGTATCAAAATAAAAGGAATAAATTAATATCTATGAATATATGTTTAGTTATTATTAATCAAAGAAATTTTTAGTTGGAGAAAAACCATTTCATTTTAAGTATATACCTATTATTAAACAAAACTATCATCTGCATCTACAATTAAATTTGAGTAAAAAATTGTGATCACGCTTTGTTAATTTCACGCTTTTGTTTAATTTATTTTCTTTCAAGTTTGCGATGATGCATTTTATTTTCTCACCAGCGGGGGACCGAGCTCCGCTCGGAGAAAACAGGTATCGAAGCTAACTCGAAGATTTAAATTTTCAATTGTGATTTATCAAAACAATACATGCCATAAGAAAATTTGTGAAACCATTGGTGAAAAGATAACCGGTTAAAGTGCACCATTGTAAACTATTCTAAAAAAAGTTAGAGTTTGGAAAGGGAACTATTCTATACAAAGGTAAAGTAAAGGTAAAGATTGAAGTGTGTTGAAGTTCAATATTTTTGACAAATTTATTTAGAAAAACCAAACATATATACATACATAAGAAACATATTATAAACCTATAACAGCATAAACATAAAACTTTATTAGTTCGCCATATTGGCTATAGATGGCAGCACGTTACCGCTTGAAAATTTAAGTAGCCATTATGGCGAACTAATAAAGTTTGAAAATATCCTATCTGTAACTCCGAACTGCTCGACCGTAGCGCTTCAAAACCGGCGCCAATCGATTCCTCGTGGCCAAAAACCCCAGACCCCTAAGTTTACCGGAGTTTATTAATTCTGGGGCGATTTTCGACTTGACAACCATTCCTCGTATTATAGTATTAGATTTATGACTATACAAATAGGACATGCTGCAAATTTCAAAGAAAATTCGAGTTTCAGATTTTGATGTATCTCTAAGTTTCAGACCTCCTTAAATCCGAAAAACACATTTTTAGAATTAAGTCTGTCAGTCTGTTTATGCACATAGTTATTCCTTTGTCTGATTCAAAGCATTTTGATCTTTACAATGAATTTTATAGAAATTTTAAATCCAATTTTTATAAATTTGTTATAAAATTTTGAGAGAAATATGTGTAAAGGAAGCTCTTGGGCAAGATATGGAAGCTAAAACAACATGAAGAGAATTAGATGCATAAAATTTATTACACACATTCAATATATAAATTGGATATTTGGGTCACATTTGGAAGTAAATTCATCAAAGTGTTGACCACCTATCGCTCTATTTCTTTTGCAAGCACAATAATCAAAAACATAGCAACTTAAGCAACTGACATTTTTGCTTACAGCTTCAGCATTTACTTTATAGATCCTTACAGAAATTGGTACCACATCTCTCAAAAATAAATATGTTGTCAACTACACTTTCAGAAGCACGAATATGAGATAACTCAAACATGGGACGACTTAAATACATGAAATTTGCTATAAAACTTAAATTGTAGTTCCATATTAATGATTTTATTTTATAAAAGTCACTCAAAACACATACTCATATTTCTGGCATTCTAGCGATAAATAATCAAATATCACATGCATCAGGCTTTTTAGTAGCTTTTATTCGCCTGTAAATATATATTTATTACTATTATTTATTTATTAATAATGGAGACTGTTACACATATTTATTAGAATGTTTGTAAGAACGTTTTGAGGAGACCACTTACGTCATTTGTAACATATTTGCATACTTTTCTTCACTATTTTCTGTAATAGAGTTCTAAAAATTTTAATACTTCATTCTGAATATTTAAATAATTACTAACACTTTTTTGATTGAATAAATTTCGGTTCAATAAAAAAAAGGTAAATCTAAAATGAAAATGTGAAAATAATTATAATATTCCCTAATGTAGCAAATTCACATTTGTCAGCGGAATTGGATGGCTTGACAATTCTAGGTACTCCACATATAGTTAAAAAAGCCTAAGTTAGCGTGAAAATATTTTTAAACAACTGTTTTGTGCCTTAAGAAGCCTACACATGCTATTAAAATAAACTATGAATTTCTGTACTTAAAGATTGCTGGTTTAATTTTTCATAAGGGAAGAAAATCGTTTGCTTGATTTATTTTTTTTTATGTTAGAAACGCTTTTTAAATTTATACCTGAAGCTTTTTAACAACGTTTTGAAGATAATAACCGCCGAAAAAAAAGGGATATTAAAAATAAATAAATAAATAAAAGTTAAACTATATTTTGTTTATTTTTCCCCTTACATTTTACTTAATGAATTAAAAAGAGAAAAATAATCTTTTGTTAAAAAAATTGAACATTGATTCAAAATTATAAAATCGTTTGTCGCTGAAAACAATACCGTGAAGATGCTGAACTTCAGGGAGCATTATAAAGGGAAACATTGTTTAAAATTGATTAAGATTTTCTATAAATAAAACAGAAAGGTAAATATTCCTATTTGCTATATAAATCCATTCTATTTTAGTAAATACTTTGTAAAAATTAATTAAATTCTGAACATTTTATTAATTAAAAATCTTTTCTTTTAACCATGAATAACATGGTGCCAGACAAAATAAAGATGGCGCCTCCAAAAATTAATTAATAAACGCATTCAGAACACACAAGACATGAGAAAGAAGTATTTAAATAAATTTGATTTTACGTTTTTAATATAAAAATACTTCTTGATAATTGTTATCAATTTTTCTGTTGCTTAAAACTCAAGTAGTCAAAATTTGACTACTTTTTTAAATAGTGAATGAAGGCTAAAATTCACTGTTCAAAATGAATACAAACATATTCTATGCTGTAAAAATGAATATTTAAGTTGTACTGCAAAATTTTAAAAAAATTTTGTTTCATCGTTTTAAAATTATTAATAATAAATTCTATATGAATTTTAAAAAATCGTTTGGAACTAAGTATAACTTTTCTGCAAATTATATTAAAATTCTTAGTGCAACAAATATTCTCATTTTAATTAAAATAGAGCAGCAAAAGATAAAAAGATTCTGTATTATAATATTTTATACAAGGCAGTTTTTTATTTTAAAAATAAATTATTTTCAAAACTCTTGTTTACAAACACGTTAAGGATCCGTTGAGTGATATCATTAAATATTTTTTTAAATATATTTTTGCATACCATGCATGCTTAAAATTTTACTCTCAATTATTGAAGATTTTAATGCATTTTTCTAACAGTATATTACAAAATTAATTTTTTTATTACTCGAAAAAAAGGAAAATTTCATTCTGAGTGATGTTTGGTGGTTCAGCTAATCAAACTTTAAAAAAAATTATGATGAAAACTTTAATTTATTTAGAATATTTTTATCAGCGGTTTATCCTCCTGCAATTTTGTTTTGAACTCCAGATTTGATTTTAAAAAATTAGTTTTCTTTCTTAGTGCATTAATAAAAATATTTTCAAAACATTTTTAGCTTGCTATTTTGAAAGTAAGGCTTATTTTAAGACAATATTATTTCCTGAAAAATAAAGCCTAAGCTTATTTACTGGATGGATCTATTTTGGAAGAATTGCGGATGTTCGTAGTTGAAACACATAAAAAAAGGAAAATTATATTAAATATTTACTTACTTTGGAAAGAGCCGCTTCTGTTTTTTATTCTTGGTTCCTGAAAAATAATTTTTAGAAAAAGTATCGGTTTTCTTAAACTTTGATAAATAATGAAAAAAATGACCTTTCATTGAAATATCAAGAATAAATTTCAAATCTTAGAATAAAGATCATTGAAAGAGGAAAAAGAAATTCTTTACTTAAGGAAAAGTTATTAATTCGATAAATATTTAAATTTGAATTTTTTATTAGCTACAAAATATAATTTGAAGGGAAAGAATCATTTAAGTTGTAAATCAATATTTAATTTTTATTGGCTTCAATTAATATAATTAAAATAATATTATAGAATATAGATTCTGTTATTTTCAAAAGTCGTTTCTTACTCTTAGATGAGGTAATTTTGTTTAATTTTTCTACTCTAAGTGGACGAATTTTCCATTGAGATTATTAACAAAAATATTTCCTAAATGGATGTGTTTACACTCGACCAGCTATAAGACGATCAGCAGGCAGCACATGTGTAGAAAATCTGAAAAATACAGTTCGGTCGATGGCAAGCAGTTGCTCCGAAGGGACAATAACATACTTCTGTAACGCATTTTTTTCGTACTGCGCATTTTTATCATAAATTATTTGCGCATTTTTATCATAAATTATTTGCGATTTTTTTTTGATATTTGTTCTTCCAGGTGCCACATTGTGTGTATCTGTTTTCATTTTATTTGTTATTCCTCCTACAGTTTGTCAAATTTAATTATGTTGACTTATTATTTTTTATTTTACCATGTTTCTTTGAGTAAATATCTAACATTTTAATACGATACGAGGTGAAAATTAATAATTTAGGGACGCCTAAATGACAATTTATTGCGAAGCATAGAATGCTTGAATCTATCTTATGAAATTAGGGCAAATATAAATCAGTCCTTTCCTGCGCTTCTTCTATCTAATGGTTGTCTTAAAACTGGACGAGTGTTAACCATCTTTAAATCGAAAAGAGCAATAAAGCTCTAATTTATGAACAATAAAGCTCTATTATTAAATCAAACTAATATTTTGTAGAGAAAACGTAGGGCAAATAATAAAAATTAGATTAATATATGATATATAGAAATGAATGATTCTTAGAATGATTCAAAATATCAGTTAGAACAAGCCAATTGTTGGGGTATGTATACATGAGTCCTCCTGCCTGATAATAGAGTAGAGAAGGTGACGGGGAGGGGTTCTAAACAAATAAGAGGGTTTTGTAATCGTAAATTTAATGATTTTTCACTGAACAATTTTTAATATTTATTAAATGCAAACATTAAGAGAGCAAAAAAAAAATATTTTCTTTTCGTCCAGTTAATGTTTTTTAAATAATAAATTAAAAATCTATTTGTTTTGTATTATCTTCTGAAGTAGGTACTGTTCGTTTCAGCATTCTGAGGCCAGCGCTTTTCATCGATTCTATCTCATTAAGGGGAGAGACTCGGAAGGATGAGCGCATTTCTGGAGCTCTTTGTCATTCTTTCATCTTGATTTTTGCCCTATTAGTTACTTTTTAGTTCATTTTTTTTCACGTGTATGTAAGTATCGTTCCGTTTCTGACCGTATAATTTTAATTAAGTCTTCACCTACTTTATTTTATCTTTAAATGCAAACATCTCCTCCTTCCATCTTTCCTCTCACCCCTATTTTAACGAATTAAACCCATCCTAATGCAAGGGAAGGAGCTTGGAGGGTGTTAAAATTCGTTGTCAAACAATAATTCTGCCCATTGTGTGGGGGAATTCTTCGCATTTGGTTTTGAGCTGAAATTTTGTGAATTAAATGTAGAATCACTTTTTTCATGGATTCTTTAAAGATAAATGTAAATATTAATATAATTTGACCAAAAATTCGCATACTTTTTAAAAATAAAGGACAATTTATTTAAATAACGAATCATAGTATTAAACGAATTTAACATTACAAATTTAAAATTCCTACAACTTTCTCATTCGCAATAATTTTTATGAATTCTAACATAAAATTAAAGTAACTAAATTCTTTACCAATTTTTAAAGTTTTGGTTTCGGCAGCATTAAAAGAATTAATATCTCTGACGTATTCAAAATGTCGAGTTGAAGAAATATTTGGTTTTTATCTGACCCAACACCTTTTGCAGGTTTTTTCATTATTTTTATTCTATTTCTTTTAAACTATAGATTTATTTTTCAATTAATTTGTATTTCAAAAATTGCTTGCAAATTCTTAAAGTAGTATTCGATTTCTTCCTTTTTAAATGGTTTATATGACATAATTGTCTGTTTAGATTTAAAAAAAAAATGTGGACCCCTTTTGGAAACTCATTTGTTGAAATATGTAGTTTAAAATTTCAAATCAGTTGCAAAATTTACGAAATACTCATTAATCATATTTTTTTGTACGGAATAAGAAATGCACCAGTTTGCATACTTTGCATAATTACCTTATTCATAATTTATCCATTCAACAGGTCTTATTTCAGTTAAAAACGGTTAAATTGATTAAAAAATATTCTATTCTTATAAAAAACATCAAGTATGACTATATTTCTTGAAGCAAATTGCTTTTATTTATTTGGAAAAAAATTATTTTAAAAATTTGACATCTTAAATTGTAAGGAAACCTTACACGTCTTTTAAAATCCGATATTGCTCTAATAAAAAAAGAGAAATTAGAAAATGAGAAGACTATTCCTAACACATATCCCTTCCATTATGTACGCAGGTGCTCTAAGATTATTTCCCACTCTTTTTACCACTGAAAACAGCTGCGAATAAAATTGCCAACTGCATTGATTTACTCTGCTCTTGTCAAAACATTTCTTCTAATCACATAAGCCGAATAGATAACACAAAAATGAACTGATTGTATCTATTGTTAGCTCTATTTTCTATGAATCATGGCGTCACGGTTTTTGTG
Source organism: Argiope trifasciata (assembly GCA_026543055.1). Taxonomy (NCBI): domain Eukaryota; kingdom Metazoa; phylum Arthropoda; class Arachnida; order Araneae; family Araneidae; genus Argiope; species Argiope trifasciata. The sequence goes on from JAPMOQ010055911.1 coordinate 492,388, forward strand.
GAGTAAAATTTTGAATGAATTGTCATTAGTGTTTATGAGAAGGGAACTTCCGTTTCTCCTTTCTTTGATGGATATTTCCAAACTACATTTTCTATTCTCTATATGAGAAAGTTGATATCAAAGTTGATATGAAATATGAAAGTTGATATCAAAAGATTCAAGTTAGAGCTTTATAGGAGAGATTGAAATGCATATTAGAATTTTAGTATTATTGTTGATTTTCTTTCTACTGATTTTACGGCATGGTAAAAAATTATTTGCAAAAGCCTGATTTTCCACGGCTTGATGGCTTCACAGTTTTTGTGGAGTAAAATTCTGAATGAATTATCATTAGTGTCTATAAGAATGGAACTTTTGCTTCTCTATTTCTTTGATAGATATTTTCAAACTGCATTTTCAATTTTCTAAATGAGAAAGTTGATATCTAAAGATAAAATTTCGAACTTCACTGGAGAGATTGAAAAGCATATTAGAATTTTACTTTTAGTATTATTGTTTATTTTCACTATACTGATTCTATTATATAGTAAAAATTACATTTGCAAAAACCTGATTTAATGAGATATAACGATTGTATGGGATATAAAGTTTGTATTAAAACTTTAAATAATATCCTGATATTTGTGTTATAATTAAATTGATTAACGCAATGTTACTCTGTTTTTTAAGTTATAATAAATATTTTTGCTTTCTTTCTTGATTTTTCCTTTCAAAGTATTCAGTTTTCTGTAGAACAAGCAAAGGCCATCATATAGTGAAGTTTTCAGAATATGTTTCATCTAGAAATACGCACAGCATAAGCGCGTAGATATTGATTACAGGCATTCTAAGCTTCTAATCGCAAGCACATGCGTTTTACATTACGCTAAGAATATATTAGTAAACAGAACCCTCAAACTGTCAAATTACCTGTCAAAATATCACATTACAATATTTTGATAACCAACTCTTCCTAATATTATGTCTCATGTGAGATATTTCTAAGATGAATCATTTATTGAAAGACCAACAATTCCCAAGTGTCAAAGAAGTGCAGCAATGAAGTAATTAGAGGAGATAGCAAAAATAATTTTGTAATTTGCACTTATTTACTCCATTATTTAAACGAAAGCAAAAATGAAGAGTTTTATAAGATAGTTCTACCAAAGATAGGCTCTATTTATATTTATTCTTTTTCAATAAAATGAGTTCAGGAATATTTTATATGTGATATTATTAATTTTATTATTGGGGACTATTTTTCACATCTGAAATATTTAAACACTTCTAGGGACAGCTTGTGATGATAAATAGGTATCAACAGAATTTTTTTAATCATAAAAAGAAACAATATCATTATTCCACTAGACCAGAAGTTTTATGCTATTAATATTTATGTGATCTTATTTATTTCTATTCTGACAACTATTCATTTCATTAAAGATATAAACAATTTAAGTAGACTTTTTTGAAGTGGCAACACACTTTAACGGAACACTGAACATGCTTTTAATTGTTCATTCTTTTACATCATTAAAATCCATAATTCACGACAAGAAAGAATAATTTAATGAAAATATGTCATTTAATTGCGAACAAATAATTATTATAAGTGCAAAATCCCTTCAGTCAACTATTTATATTTGTATTCTCTGAAATTTGTAATAAAACCTAATCAAAACTGAAAACCGTCAAAAAAGCAATTTTTTTATCTAATGCCAAACGATTTTATTGTTTTAACATAAAAAATATCTTCAATTTCCAAACAAATGTTCTTACGAAACATCTGCTATCTTTTTAATCGAAATCTTTTCATCTGTATTAAATTGTCATTCCCATACAATTAATTGGAGAGGCATTATCATTAATTGCATTGATTTGATTTAATTTTGTTACACACTTGAATAAATCTTCTTGGCAAAGTTTATTTCATCTTGCGAGACTTTTAATTTATTATTGGAGCACCTTTAATGAATCTGGGATTGTTAATTAATTTTCATGGAGCTATTTCTTGACAGGAAAGAAGAGTTTTAGTTTTGTAAATGTTTTGGACTAAATTAGTTTAAGATCCATTCTTATTAATTCTTTTCTTAGTACTTTAAGCTCTAGTGTGCCAAGAACTCAATCAATGAAGAATTAAGATTCTTCTGGGAAATATTCTATCAGCCAATTTTCTTAAATAGTTTTGCTTTTTCTTTTTTAATAGATATATTCGCATATTGTTTTATCTGGTATTTTCTGTTGGTCGATAAATAGAATTAATTGTCATTCGGCGTATGGTTAATAAACTTTTATTGGATTCAATAGCGAGGTATTTTTCTGCTATACGAACGCAATGAAAACGTCACCAAATAATCGTTAGTCAGGAAAAGTAAAAACTCGCCAAAAAATGGAAAATAACGTCAAATTTCATGTTATTACAATTGGTGACTTTGTTCGCGTTTTGTTCAAATTGGTGACATTTGTTTTGTCATTCGCTACCCTTGGTAACTTGACTCGCGTTTGGCTCACATTGGCGACATCTTGTGCCTGTATAACGGAAAAGAACCAATAGCGGTTCTTAATGTATTTAAATGCGATTTTATGAATTATTTGCAAAGGTATAAAGTAAATGGATTTCAGACCACAATTTTTTTCAAACGGAGCAAAGCATTATAATTCATAAACATAAAAATGAAATTTTGGAATAAGTTCTTGCTTCTAATAAAGGACCGAATGTTTTTTTTATTCATTTCGATTTTAAAAGTAAAATGTTTTCCATTTTGGCAGAAAATAATCGATTATTGAAATTATAATTTACTGATGAAAATCTTTGAATTATATTTTGCTTATAAAACGTTTTGAGTTTCAGTAGAAAGTTAACTATGGGATAATGTTATGGTTCAAGTGAAATTTTTTGTAATTAATTCGGCTTTGAAAAAAGATGCTTTTCATTGCAATATAAAGCATGTTTTAGTTTAGCAAGAATTCTGAATTAGTTACATTAATTATTAATGTCTGATAAACAGAAGTTGTTTTTTATATTTAATATTGTTTATTTATTTATTTTTTCAGTTTGTTTAAGTATAAAATTGGGAACAGTTTAACATATAAACTTTTTGATTTATGGCAGTTTTTATTTCTTTGCTTTGTGAATTCTTAAAATATCGTAATGCCACAAACTGCAATATTCCATCTTTACATCATAAATAATCAGTCATGCAAAGAAATGAACTCAGAAGTAGTTCGAATTTGCTACCAAATTTTACATTGTATGTTGTATTTACTTTATATTTATTGTATTGATGGTCATTGTATTATTTGTTTTGTATTGATAATTATTTGTATTTTCTTCATCATATTTTATGTGAGTTGGAGTTATGTTTTATATATACTAAGCAATATGTATTTATAAGCAATTCTCAACGATATAACCGAAATCTATAAAAGTCATTCTAAGAAACGGAGGAAAGAGAACCTTTTGAGAAAGTTTAAACTATAATTCAATTTCATTGATAAAAAATTATTTGAAAAAGATGTATTTCATTATTATATTATCGAAAATCAGATACTTCTGAATGGCGTACTTGAAGAATGAAATTTAATTTTGGTCATTTTTAAATAAAAATGAGGCATATTTAAAAGCAAAAATATTTAAATTTGTCTAAAGATTTACCTGTTTTACATCATCATCTTCTATTGTTTGGGTAGAGGAGCATAAAGAATGAGCCTAATAAGGAAGGAAATTGTTATTTACAATTTGTAATAAAAACATATCAGAATTTAATTAACTTCTAGTAAAAGTAGATGTGCTAAATAAGTAATAAACAGTTTTGGAAAAACTATGATGATTGTTATATTTGGCCTTTACTTTTAGGAAAAAGGATATTTAATAAAGATCTATTTATTTTCTATTCGGATAGACATGTGTTATAGAAATTATTCTGATGCTGAATTAACCGAATGTTCGTTTTAGGCTTAATTGTTTTCTACCTGGAAGTTTATTATTTTTTTAGAATACTTGTTTTGTTGAAAAACTTATAATTTAAGAACTAGGATACATCTCAACGTTTATATATTTTGAATTGTGCATTTTTGTACGAATATAATTAATTGAATTGAATATTATACTTTATTATTGAAAATAGAATGAAATACGAAGTACGAATTTGTTTGTGATTTTTTAGGAAACGACGTTTTCTACTGTATGTTAAAATGATAGAAAAATTTACAAAAATATTTATCATTTATTTCCAATAAAATTAATTTTTATTAATCATGTCTCTCACATTTATTTTATGAAAAGTTACATGATAAAAGCTAATGTAGAAAAACAATTTAGGAAAACATTATGGCATGATTTAACAATTAATTTGTAATAAGATGAAATTCAAATTCATCTATCAAAATATTCAGTTGTTTACTTTAATCAATGCTAAAATTAAAAAAAAGAAATCTACTATCCCAAATTTCTTGTTATCATGCGATAACATTATTATTTCTTAAGTCATTATTTGCCTTAATTCATTTAAGTCATTAACTAAGCTACACTAATTTGAAACATAACCGGTTTTAATGTAACAAGTTTAACCTGTTTGACTTCTCTTTCGGTCTCTCTCTCTCACTCTAATGAAAAATTTTTTAAACTTTTATTTTCAATTTTTCCAACTGGCAAACGAAGCTTTGGAGCTTGACCGATTTTGACATTAAAAAAAAAATGCACCCTTTTTCTAAATATCAACAGATGCGTAATCTGATAGTTCATGATAGTTTCAAACTAGTTAATGACTTAAATCAGTTAAGATAATTCATAAGAATTCAATGAATAATTTGGAAATGGTAGCTTTTCAAGTGGTAGCTTTAGTTGGCGATAAATCGTCAAATGTGGAAACCTTCTGTATTATTTCCTAATAACCCTAAAAGTGAAAAATGGATACCTCAAAACTGATAAAAGTGCCACTTTTTGCTTACGCTTTAGAGGCTTTAAAAACACTAAACCAAAATAACATCATGTTCTCACATGAAAAAGATTTTATTTGGACATTATTTTCAAAGCAAGTTCCCATTTTATTTTGTATAAATACTGTATATATAATTTTTGAGACATTACAATATATTTTAACTCATTCAATTCAATTCATGTAGTGTGACTTTATAAAATAACAAGGTGAAATTTTTTTAAAAGGCACTTTTCACATAATTATTTAACCAATCCATCCAGGGGAACAAGTTGGTTTTCAAAGATGGTTTTCAAAGATTGGTTTTCAATAAATTTCAAGAGAACACTTTTCGACCAATCGAATGATAAACCTAACTGCATTTAAAATTTGAATCTTAAAGCTTATTTAATTATTTCTTGTGGGAATGATATAAGTCCGTTACAAAAAAATAACTAAAAAGTAAATACATATATATATTCTGTTTCATACTTACATTTTCACTGCAAACTGTATAGCAAAGGAAGACAATGAAACCCTAAAAAAAAGTTATATCACTTAATCATATGAAATTTGAAATCTAGATTTGCGGACTAAAGAATTAAAAGATCGTAAGTTGAAGAAATTATTTTGCTCTAATTATTAAAGGAAAACAGGCGGAAAGATAAAGATTCAAATTTATTTGGTTTCAGTTTTCTTGACATTTATAACTTTCTGTAGCAGACGATAAAAAAATAATTCATAGCTTAAAACGATTCGGAACTGCAATTTTAAGGGAACAGAATTGCAAACTCGATGAATAATTACTTAAAAAACTGTTATTTATTTTAGAGTTAATTTAGCAATAAATTTAAAATACATTTAGAAAAATAATTTATCGTATTAAAAGATTCTGGAGTATAAATTTAAGAGAAAATAATAAAAAAAAAACTTGGTGTGAAAAACATTTTTTTAACTTGTTAATTATTTTACATTGACTAAGCAATAAAATATAAAGCTCATATACGAGGGTAATTTATCTTGTTAAAAGATTCCGAAGAAAATTTTAACGAAGAAATGTGAGCATAGTAAAAAAATTCATCTTTTTTAAACCTTTTAAGTAATTTAGCAATATCTTTTTAAAGTAGAAATATATTTGTCTTTAGACATGCAGTTTATCTTAGAGTTGTTTATTTTACCTCTATTCTAGATAAAAGTAATATTATAATAGATTTAAAAAGCTCTACGTGAAATTGTTTGAATTAATAACTGAATTCAAAGTGATGATAAAGTTAATGTATTTAGAGATGGTAGTTTGATAGCTATGATATTGTCTTCTTAAGGGAATGGTGGACTTTGAAATAAGCAAAAATGGACTAAAACACGCAATTTTATTTTTATCATTTCATCATCAAAACATACGTTTATATTCAACTAAAATAGTGTACTAAAATATATTGTTCAATAAACTAAAAAGTTGAAGGGTTAAGGGACATAAAGTACATGTTTGTGGCTTTCTTCAAAATGATATTTCAAATAGATTGAAACATCTTTGAAATACACCACGTGCCTTAATTTTCTAAGAAATTAAAGGAAATTGATAAGAAAAAGAAATAGGGTGTGCATTTTAAGTTTCGGGTTTTCTTAGATAGCTGAAAGTCAATTTTAGTTCAGAAAAACATAAAATTTCTATGAAAATTCAGTAAGAACACATAAAAATATATATAAAATAGTAGCATTCAAATGAATTATAAAATCGTACGTATATTCGATTCAAATAAATTTACATTGGGCAATAAGAAAAAAAAAATAATAGAAAAATTAAAAAGTAAATCACCTGGAATATTTAAATTAAAAAAAATTATATATATTTTACATTTTTCAAAACTAACATATTTTGTTTTTAAAAGTTTTTTTAAAAGAAATTTCACGTATTAACATTTTAATACATATGCATTAAGAATTTCATAACCCTGACTAAATTATTCCCAAAAACGTCAAATAGAGTTCATGATAAATATTACTTGTTTACTTTTTAATATGGAAATTGAAGTCTGTTTATGCATTAAGTTAACTTGTTGATTGAAATGGTTTAGCCCTAATTTAGGACTCCCCTTCACTTAGCAAAAGATGCCAAAT
>JAPMOQ010055911.1:499410-526836 GCA_026543055.1 Argiope trifasciata
ATAAATGAATACCCATAATGTATATCCATTTATCAAGAAACAGATACATGTTATCGATACTCATGGTTAAATGGGTACTCTTATTATTCACCATAGATAAACGGCTAAAACAGGCAAGAATTATATTTTTTTTATTGTTCAATGTGATGATATCTTAATAAGCCAGTAACAGGCGTAGGACATCATTCACACTTTTGAATATCTATTTATCAAACAACAATGATTTTGATAAATGAATACCCATAATGTGTGTCCCTTTATCAAGAAACAGATACATGTTATCGATACTCATGGTTAAATGGGTATTCTTAATATTCACCATAGATAAAAGGCTAAAAAAAAGGCATGGTTAATTAATTTTTTTATTGTTCAATGCGCTGATATCTTAATAAGCCAGAAACAGACACAGGACACCAGTGGTCACTTTTGTCTAATGGTTATGTTATGTGGCTACGGACTAAAGAGTTGCGAGTTCGATCTTCACTCGATTCAATCGCCTTATTGGTGACCCGGACGTGATATGAACACACAACCTTCTGACGGAATTATGTTCGTTGTTTCGACCAGCATAACTGATAATCAGGAAATATTAAAATTTTAAGCCAAAAAGGTTTTGAAAAGTAAGTCATTTCCTGATTCATCCTTTTTATAATCGTTCTGTCAGTTTCTATTTGTCCTAGTGGTTGCCTATTTTTGTGTTTCAAGCATTTGTTAATCTTATGGCAACACCACCGTTCTCCATTATGAAAAGCTCTCACCAACATTTTCACTACTCTCCACTATGCCAGGTTCCTAGAGCATTCTTGTTTTGGTTATAGTAGAATTTTAAGATTCTTTTAATAAACATTGTTGTTGTTAAATTAATAACAACAAAAGTTAAATGCTTACCTTTTGGCTTTTCTTAATTTATATACTCTTAAGCCACTTTACCTTAATAATTAGCACCATAATATATTCAAAGACGTTCCTCATCAAGTATATTATAATCCTCCGTCGCATGTTATGAGCAAGTGCAGTTGGCACATTCCACAATAAAATGTTTACCACTTTTATAAATGAATAATTTTCTTGTGTTATTGGAATAATTATAAAACTGTTGCATTAAATCACTTACCCCATCCCATGGTGGCCAGTTTCAATTCCGGATAGCGTACACCTTTCATGTCTACAAATTCCATGTAGACGGTGAGCCCCACGCAAAGCTGCATGGAGAATGCGGCCAGCAGGAAGAATTGGATGAGAGACATCACATAAGGGTAGTATTCCTGTTGAAATGAATGGATTTATTGATGAAAGGAAATTCAAATATGACCTTTGAAACAATGTAGTAAGTTTTAGGCTTGATTCTTCTATCTTTATTTTATTTAAAAAATTGATCATATTAGCGAAAAAAACGTGTGCACAAAAATTTATTTAGTACATCGTACTACACTTGGATATACAATATGCACCAAATTTATAGTACTGAGATGAAGCGATGAACAAAATTAAATTATTATCATCTGTGAATTTATTTTTATTCAAAAGAAGTTAATATATATGTGTGTATTGTTGTTTGTCCCACCTGGTTGACAGTATCATCAAACCATGTCCATGAGCCCGAACTCCTTCAAACTATGTAACATTGTCTCAGGATTCAAGAACAGCTGGCCTTTATTGAAACTGATGCAGTCCAAAATGTGGACAGGAGCAACTTGAGCATTGCACTTGCACGCTACACGCACACGTATACATACACACGCACGCGCGCACGAGAACACGCACATGCACACACACATACACACACGCGCACGCACACACACACACGCGCGCACACTATTATCATCTTGATTTACCACAGAATGCATAATGTAAGGGTTCAAAATGTGCATCACTTCATTGTAGACAGAGTTCAAATCATTCACGCAGATTCTCAAATATATTCTAAAATTAAAATGGTTGCAAACTCCTGCAAAATAAAGGATTTTCTCTAGTAATCCAGGCACTGTTCTTGGTGGATTTATAGAGTTGAACACGTGTAGACATCAGGTGGTGTTAGATTGGGAAATTGAATAAGTATGTAAAGCCAGTATTACGTGAAATATTTCGTATTGGTAAGTTTTTTTGCAGCATATTTAGAGATGTTCGAGAGGTATGGCAGGTGGCCCCGTCCTGTCGGTACCACTACCTATTCGTCTGAACGTTCCTTTCACGACAAACCCTTATCAAATCTAGAAGAAATGGTTCTACTACTTATTAAACTGTCTTATCAAACTTCTCTTGGAACATTTCTGCCATTTTTTTCAAATTTGGTAAACTTTCACGACAGCTGCCAATATGAACGGAAATAATGCTCAGCTATAAATACTTTTTCCTGTGTCATGAGAACCATTTCCAAAAATAAATGCACAACACAACCTTCTTTTCATTCCTGCGCACACGTGTAGCTGGAGCGATGCCTCGTCGACATATGCAAAAAACAGTCATGTATTAAAATGTCATTTGATTGAAATACATTATTGATAGGCTTTCATATTTCCAACGGATGAGAAGTTGCCAGTGCTGAAATGCTAGATGATCGCTCAATTTATGGTATGGTTAATAGAGCCAACACAATTTATCGATGTTCGAAAATGAATACTAAAAAATCTTTGATAAGAACGAAAATTCATTAAAACTTTTAAGAGTTAATTTCTGTAGCAAGAAATTTCTGTTCCAAGAATAGCTTCATTGCATTGCTATTCTTGATAACCGCCTTGCTTTTTGATATTAGCGACTTGGCATTCGCCAGTGTTATAAAGCGGCGAGAATTCATGAATTTCTTCCAAAACGAATCGTTAATATACAGCCATAGTGACATTTATCATCCTTATGACTTTATGCAACATAAAAAACCAACGGCTTGAAAAAGTGAAGAAAGAATGCATTTGGAAAAGAAAGTAAAATAAATTACAAGAGCAAAATAACTAATCGTCGTGAGAAATAGAGAGAGAGAGAGGTTTTAAAATTCCGATGTCTTGCTTTTCCTTCTGACTTTTTTTCCAGCATTTAAAACACTAATTAGTAAAAGAATTAACAGATTTAGAAATAATAAATTAGCAACTAGCTAAAATATGCCATCGTCTATTAAAGTAATTTAAATATAAAACTACCACCAAAAATTATTAACAGAGTATGCTCTGGATAATTAGTAGTATCTTTTATAATATAAATAAGTATTAATGAATATATGAAGAAGAAGAAGAAGTTGAAAAAGAAAACGATTTTATATTGAAAAAAAAAGAATAAATAAAAATAAATGCACAAACTAACGCAAGAAGGATTAAAATAAATTGAAAATAAAAATAAATTCTATTAAAAAGCACTTCTTTTCTCGATAGAAACAATAAAGAAATAAATCCAATTAAAATATAAAGAATGTGAATTAGATAAAGAGCACAACAAAAATAAATATTGAAAGTATCGTCGCAAATCTTGATAAATTCTTACATTTTCTAGCCTTAATTTAATTTTCGTTTTCACTCGGGGAATTTTGAAACTGCTTTGTTTTTAAGAACTCCGTCATGAAATTCGAATAAAAATTCACGTTGCTTGCCTTAATTAATAAATACACTTTTTTTTGAAAAATTCATAGATTGCATTTTCTGCATCACTAGACCACAAGAATTGAAGACAGTAACTTTTATCTGAAATTCTCAGGTTGAATGAAATTGCTACAGTCTAGGAAAGATTCTGGTAAATTAAGCATAGAAAATAAGGATGAATTTTTTAATAAAGGTATCCAGAACAATTCTGTTATGCTTAGCAAGTTAATTATAATTAGAAAGTGTTACGCGCCATATTTTTTGAAACGCATGAACTTTAAAATTTTTAAAATAAGCTTTCGCAAGCATTACTAGGATTAAAGATTACCTAAAAATTTACTTGGGCTGAAATATGTGAAATTGATTGGTTAATCATTGTTTTGGATAATTTTTTTGTTTGTAATTCAAACCATTATAATATTTAAGTAAAAAGTTTTAGTTTTGGCAAAAGGGATGATGAAAACCCTGGAGAAGTCAGAGTTTCTCTAGAAAAATAACTATTAGATATTCGGCGACCAACTTGGCGAATTAAAAATAAATATGAAGTGAATATTCTGCAACAAAAATGGCAACATCTTGAATATAGATTAAAAGTGTATACATTTTGAAATTTAAGAAACATTTTGAAATATATATATGATATAATTCTATTTCGGAATCATAGAAAAAAAAGTAATTTTACTATACGAAGACATGATGTTGTTTTGGTTTGAAGTCTCAAAATGCGTAAGCAAAAAATTGGCGATTTATCGCGTTGGAAGCATTGACATATATATATATATATATATATATATATATATATATACATATATATATATATATATATATATATATATATATATATGATAGTCACGTGATTGCTTCAAACCGGTTTAAACTGATTAATGATTTAAATTAATTAAAACAAATAATGACTTAAAAATAATAATATTCCCACATGATAATTTGAATTTTGCGATCGTAGATTTCATTTTTATTATTTTATTTTAATTTTAATACCAGCAAAAGCACGCGATACAATTTTTTGATGGATAGTTTTGAGTTTCATAAAATGGGAAAAGTAATTTAAGTGAGTATTACTCCGAAAAATACTTTAAAAAAAATCAAACTTAACATTAAAAGCATCGTAACATTATAAATTAAATTTAAAGAATTAAAAGTAAGGGAAAAAACTGTGTAGAAATAAAATCAATATGATTAAAGAGATAATTTTTTAACAAAAGATTACAATTGAGTGCTCTTTGATCTTTTGGATATTTTTTTTGTGACTCTAAGGGTAAAAATTTTAGATCGGTAACCCAACAATAACGTCAATGAAAATAAAACGTTATGGAAACCAGAATTAATGCTCCATCGCTCAAATTTGTTGCTAATCGAAGGAGCTCCCAAATTTACACTGGAACTAATTTTTTGAATTTTAAATTATGACAAATAACTTTTTCAGGAATTAATAGTTTTGGAAGTCATCTATTTTCAGTAGATAAGTCATAGGAAATATCCATAGTGATGTTTACATCTATTTTCAATTTCAATTATTAAACTTTTCGATTAAAGTTTATTTCTTAATTTCTTTTATATTTTTTGTCTAAATAAAGTGTTTGAAACGGCGAGAAGCATTTGTAACATAATAATTTTATTTAATTAGATAAATGTCGAATTCAATGCAACAGCTGTGAAAACATTTAAAAAAAAGCGAAATGTCGAATTAATTGCAACAGCTGTGAAAACATTAAAAAAAGCCATCTGCTGAAACTTTCTTACATCAATATGCTTAAATTTCGTTCCTGCCATTCCATAATAAGAGTGATTTCTATTGCACGACAGAGTTTTTTATATATAGATCTGTACTTAACAATTAGATATATCTGTCAGCTCCATAGTTATTTCACTGCTTCGTCCATGCTTCTTTGCTGAGAGTAGAGCTTTTCTGCTCTATCGAATTAATGCTTCGATTTCATTCGCGAGGAAATTAATGTCGTTGCTTTCTTCGGATACTTTACAGGATTAAAAGCTCTTATATCTATGGTTATTGCCATCCTTTTCGTCGTAAAATGTATGGAGGCTAATAAATCCTTCCTTCAGCTGTTAAAACAACATTAAAGAAACCTTAAGACTTTTTCTGAAGAGTAGAGCTCTTTTTCTAAGTCATTTCAATTTTTTTCTTTTCTTTTTGAAGTGTTCATTAAAGTGGATTGATGACAGACATATAGAAAAATACACATTATTTTGATTTAGAGGTATTATTGAATTTATTGGTTGAAACTTTACATAAAAAATATCGTTTGCGACGATATTTTATCTGTCGTCAACATTCGAATATTCTGTAAATATAGAGCTCGTATGCTAACAGTATTAATAAAATATATTTAATAATTAGATGTTGTTTATAAATGTGGTGTGCTTTTTCCTTGGATAAACAAGCATATTTGAAAGTGAATGGATCGATGGTGTACGGAATGATTTTTATTTAAAAGATAAATTTAATTTTTTGGAAAAATCTTTTAATAAGAACTATCGTTTGTAATTGAATATGTAAATTTTGAGAAAAAATGGACGATATACATTCAATAGAATGTTTTTTTATTTAAAGAATTTATTTATTTTTTTAGAAATCTGTTTTAATAAAAGTTATAGTTTGTAACTGAGAAAAAAATGGAAGAGAATAATCAAAAGAATATTTTTTATTTAGAAGATTTATTTAATTCTTGGAAAGTTATTTTAATAAAAATTATCGATTGTAAATGAGTATGTATATTTTGAAAAAAAATTGCAGCAAAGGGTTAAATAAAATAATTTTTATTTAGAGAATTAATTTAATTTTTTGGAAATATGTTTTAATAAAAATTATCATTTGCAACTGTGTATGCGTACTTTTGAGATAAATTACAGATGTATCTGAGTGGAATATTTTTTTAATCAGATGAATAATTCAATTTGTTGGAAAGCTCGTTTAGTAAAAATTATCGGAATTGGGTATTATATTTTAAAAATTGTTAAAGATTCGTCTGTTTCACCTTTGTAATTAAAATATTATGTTTCGGAATTAATATATCGTTTCTTTTCCGAATTTTGAAATTTAATTAATCCAAACATAAAACTATAATTAGGAAAATTTTAAAATTATTACTATTCTTTTATTATTTCCCAATTAGCAATACTTCAAAATCGGATTATTTTGTTTATATACAAAATTGTTTTCAGTTCTTAACATTGATAGGCTTTTATGTTTGGCTCTAAACGAGTGCTTATTTTGAAGAATTTAAATTAAAACTTACAAATAAAAATATCATTTAAAAGGAAGCTTGTCTTAAAAAAAGGAAATATAATATCTGTTTATTACTTTTATACCTTTATTGTTTAAGTACTCAAACAATATGCAATATTTTTTTTAAAAAAGATAGTTTTCTTGACTTTTTTTTTTCTGCTGTACTTAAAATGTAAAGGAAAAACTTCTGATGGTACGCTATGAGATATGTTTACCGTAAAAGCATAAATATGCAAGCAAAATAAAGAAAAATATTAAAGTGGTTATTGATCTGAGAGTAAAATAATCACTAAAAAAGTCGTGAAATTAAAATATTCTTACTTTAGTTAGAGGTTCGTGAAGAGCTTTGAGAATAGTTGCGTAGGCTCCAATCAAAGCAATACAAACTTGAATTTTCAAGGCAGTTATAGCTCCACTAATTTTTCTGAAACAACATTTTTTTCAGTTTAGTACATTTTATTAGAAAGAACAATGTATTATTACCTGAGAAAAGGACAATTACTGTATTTTTACAGATACTAAAGCATTTGTTTATTATCTGTATATTAAATAAAATCTAATTTTTTGTATAGTTATTTTTACGTCTTTAAAAAAATATAATTATTGCTATTTTAACATTCTTTGCTCTATTTTTGGTCTTGATAAAAAAAATAATAAGGAAACGATTATTTTGTACAATACAATCTTAGAAAAAGTTATGAAAATTTCCTTTATTTTGTAATATCATTCCGTCAATTTCATTATGAAATAATATTTCAAAAATAAGCAAATATTAAATTTTTATTTTTAACTTCAAATTGTGGAATAAGATTTCAGTTATGTTTTCTCAACAATATTAATTTGTTAAGTTATTCTTTTTGAGATTTTTTTTATTATCGCTGTAAATTGGAGTAAATAAAAATATAAGTTTTTATATCAAATTTTAACATTTAGGAATTAATCTTAATTTTTTTGCTTTAAATATGAAAATTCAGTGTCTTAATGATACCTTATTTAAACTCTAGAACAGAAAAACGACAATTCAAGTCAATTTGAATTTAAAATAAAAAGAAATAAATCATAAGCATTAAAATACAAATAATAAGTATAATGTTAATAAATACAAAAAGTTAATTTATCACTTACCTCCATAATACAAGAAGAATAAAGAAGGTAAGAAAAACAAAAAAGGCACAAAGAGCGCAGCCTATTCCTGCTATGACCTCGAAACCGTCCTGAAATTGAAGTTCGTCCTAAAATAAGAATAAAAAATTAATTAGGATCATATTGTTTGTTTATTTACTTTTGTGTTTTTCTGTTAAGAAATAAATATTATAAATATCTAAAAAATGGTTTGGATCTGTTGAGAAGCTTTATAAAAATACTAGCCGCCTTTGGCGACCAGCTGGTTCGCCATGAGTAATGCGCTCTAAACTTTTTAATTAAATCACATATTCATTAGCCAAAATTAAAAACGGTAATTTTACTCGGAAAAACTTTTGGAGTTTAATGCTCTAATAATTTATCGATTAAGCTTCCAAAATATTAAAAATGTTTTTTTTCTTCAGTGATATTGCCAAAATGCTAAATATGTTTTTTAAAGAAAGCGAAAAAGGGAAAAAATTATTGAATTAATGATACAGATATTGCAAATGATATGCCATTAAAGTCGGGATTTCAATGCATATCCTGTCTAAATTCAATCAGGTTTACTGCAAATAAAGATAAGTTATGAAATTAATGATATAGATATTTCAAACGATCATAGAAACCTTTGCTTTGCATTTATTTTTTTAGAAAATATCACATGTATTTTTTTTTATTTTATCCAGTCACGTGCTAAAAGTTGCATATCTTTAGATTTGATTTGCGATGATAGTTGTTGTTTTTTATTTGAACTTCCAGCATTGTTTTATTTTATTTTATCCAGTCACGTGCTAAAAAAAACCTAGTTAAAATATTTCTTTAAAAATTCGTTAAAAATAGAAGCTTGAGTTATACATTAAAACACTGATACCATTAGAAAGTAATTTTTTAAAATCTTTAAATTGATGTTAAAATCATGTTTGTCCGATGATATTTTCGGAAGTTGTAGCGGTAAAACGTAGAAATTTCGCTTAAATTTTAATTCAAATTATAATTAAAAATTCGGAAAACGGGCTCCAAGGTGGACATTCCCGACCTCCAAGGTATACATGTACCAAATTTAGTAGCTGTAGGTCCAACGGTTTGGCCTGTAGAGCGCCAACACACACACACATTAAGCTTTATTATAAGTATAGACAAAATTCCGCATTTACTATTAAGCCTGAAATAAAAGCATTAACTCTGTCTAAATTTAAAAAATATTGCACTTTTTTAATATTTTCATAACAAATAAATTTTTAAAGGAAAATTTATTGATATTTTTATTCGATACGGTAATTGAGAATTATACATTTTAAAATTTCTTACTTTCATTAAATTCTCAATATTAAAACCATAAAAACAGTGTTGTGAATAAGGATAAGAGTTTTATATATTTATTTCAATTCTAAAATCTCAAATGTATAAAAAAATTCAAAGGCTTCCTTGCATGAACATTATTTAAATATGTCATTTTAATTTCCCCCGATAGATGGCGCGCTAGAGGTCTTAATCTTGAAATCCTAAATCTGAGCAAAAATGCATTGAGTACAAATTATTTTACTCATTTTTTCCTCTGGATGTTTTCAAATAGCTCCTGGGATTTATTTTAATAAAAAAAAACAATATCGTGAATCTTTTGAGAACATTTGCGTAATGATGCATTGTGTAACTTTTTCAGATCTTAATTGGAAGTTCTTATTCTTAACGCTTGTTTTTGTTTCGAAAAAATAATTAGAATTCAATACGACATTTGCGAAAGACACGTCATTAGTTAAAAATGCGATAGAAACTAACAGAATTCATATCCAAGAATGACGAATTTCAAAAATTTATGATTTTTTTCTTCTAAAAATAGAAGAGATTAATATTAATGATAAGGTGAACAAATACATAAATTAGCTCTTTCAAAATCTCCATTTTTGGAGGATTTAATTAAGAATAGATTTTCTAGATTCCAAATTTATACGAACTGTTTATTTCTGTTTAAAAAATAAATTAATAAAACTAAAATTATTACTACTCTTTCAATTTATAAATTACTTTTTTTGCTCATATTTGAGATTTTATTAATGAAAAAGATGTTTGAGAGAAATTTAAGTCTTTTGTTGTTGAAACAACAAAATGCCGTAATGAATATAAGCCTATTATAATTATAATTTTATAAACATACGTAATAAATGCAAGTAATAATAAAATTATGTCACTTTTTTAAGAAAATGTTGTTATTTTCTAAGGAATACTGGGAACTATATAAAATTTCCAAACCTTCAGTATCAATTTTTATATAAAGCAAAATTTTAAGAAATACGTTGTACAACAATTTCAAAAATAGTTTGCAACCTGTAAAAGCTATTTTTCTTGTATTTTTTTTTTGTCCAAAATTCAGCGTTTCGCTTTTTAAAACGATAATGCTTTATAATATTTAATAAAAAAAGCAAAGTTTTGATAAATAAATTTTTAATAACATCTTTATTCTAATATTTTTTAATGAACAGAAGCAGGTTTTAGGAAGTCAAAAATAGTTTATTGTAATACAAAACTTTGCAACGAGCTGTCGATTGCAACCATACACATGCAATATTTATGACAAAAACATATCATTATTCTTCTAATTCATAAAATAAAAGAATGGCAAACTAATTGATAATGTATGAATATAATTTCAAAGATGCATTTTAAAATGGAAATATTTGTCAAAAAAAAAAACTTATAGGAATGGTCTTCCCAAAACTTTCTCACATAATTTCTAAGAATTTGTCATGTCAGAGACGAAATTACATGGCACGGACGCACAGCAGTCACGGAATATCAATTTTTGGCATGAATTTAGCATTTTTACCGAATCTGTTGCATCGTCTTTGGTGAGTAATTTGGGGATTAATTCTTGCGATGCGTTGATAGTATCCAAAAATCGAAACTGTGTTTTAGACATATTTTCCTTTATTAATTGAATTAGAAATTCGGTGCAAATCCTGCACTTATTGTCACAAGACGTCACGTCCAATTTGATGCATTTATATCATTACGTTTTTGTATTATCTCATTTACCTGTTTCTGAAAGTACATACCGACAAACAGGCAACCCTTTTTTGGTTTTTGTCTTAAAACTTTGACTGACGTCTACACTACTGGTGTTACATCTGTGTACTGAATTTTATCTATTTAACTCTTCTTATTTTTTAACTATAGTGTTAACATATATTCGAACAGCAAACCAGAAGGACTTCCTCTGAACAAATTTTACATAGATGTGATAGAAATCTGAAAATTTGGTCACTAAATTTCAACCTTGAGCTCAAATCGAGGATAACCTTCTGAGTTATCGTTGTCACAGACAGACGGGCATTTTCCAAAAACTCGTTTTTCAATCTCAGAGTGGATAATATGCCAAAGTATGGAGTTCAAAATTTAAGGATTACTATACTTTCTCAATATTATGGATATGAGAAAGAAAAAACTACAGCTAAAGATCCCTTTCTTCTGATCTATCTTCCACAATGCGTCATCTGACCGTGGTTCAAAATTACGAGGTCCGTCCCAAAATAGCCCTCGTGTTGCTTTGAAACGGGACGTTAATATAACTAAACTAATCTAAATCTCTTTTCCAAGAGAGCAACACCTGTTATCTCTTTTCTTTTTAATATCAATTCTTAGATCTGTCCACATCTGTCTAGTCACGGCATTGTAGAGACATTTTCATTTTGTAGCTATCTTGTACACCAGTAGTGTAGATATCAGTCATTTAGCATTTTCATTTTGTAGCTATCTTGTTACATATATTCGAACAACACATCAAAATGAACAGATTTTACCCAGATGTGATAGAAATCTGAAAATTTGGTCGCTAAATTTCAACATTGCAGCTCAAATCGAGGATAACCTTCTGAGCTATCTTTATCACAGACAGACAGACTTTTTCCAAAAATTCATTTTTCAATATCAAAGAGGTAAACAACGTGGATAATATTCCAAACTTTTGAGGACTACTGTACCTTCTCAATATTACGGATATGAGAAAGCAAAAACTATATCTAAAGATCCATTTCTTCTCATCTCTTTTCCACAAGAGGGCGACACCTGTAATCCCTTTTCTTTTTAATATCAATTCTTAGATCCGTCCACATCTGTATAGTCACGGCATTGTCTTTCATGTATTTATAGACTTATGCTATTGATCGTATTCCATTATATAGCAAATCCAGAGGCTCTTTTTATACGCTATTGAGTCCTTTTTTGTTGTAAGACTTGTCATATGCACCCTTGCACCGTCTTATTATCGGACAACAGATGTCTTGACGCATCGATAACCTTTTTTACCGTCTTCTATATTATTTATTATTTTCTGGCAACTAGTATTTATGATCCCGAAACAGCATCTGTTACGTTCATTGATATCTTCCTGTAGTTGCTTTCACATTTGAGTGACTAATATTTGATTGTTAGTAAGTATATTTTTATAAGAATTTTATAATTGCTGTAACTTTTTAATATGAACTTATGCTTTTAATAAGTATGGCGAGATAATAAAAAACAAACGTAATTTTATTTTCATTCTCCAATATATATATATATATATATATATATATATATATATATATATATATGCTAATTTTTGTGTGTCAATTTTTGATATATACAAACAAGAATTTACTAGGAGTAAAAATTATGACTGTTTATATATATATTTTGGAGAATAACGAGAAAATTACGTTTGTTTTTATTATGGCGCCATACTTATTAAAAGCATAAGTTCATGTTAAAAAGTTACAGCAATTATTATATAAACTTTCATTTTCAATTTTTCTATCTGGCAAACAAAGTTTTGGAGTTCCACCGATTTTGAATTGCGGGTGGGGGAAACAGTATTTTTTGCTAAATATGACTCTGCTATCATTCAGGTTACACTGACCCGAAAGTTAGAAAGCTTGGCAGAAGAATTTACTGTCGAGGAAGCATAGTGAGGAGAGCATTATCCGTAAAAAACATATTATTGAAGTAAAAGTTCATTAGCTGGTTCTTATGGCAAAAAAATAATAGGTTAAATTTTAAATAAAGTTAACTTCACAAACTTTGGAAAGCAACCTTAACAGATTCGAACCTCAATGTTTCCATATAAAAACTTGACAAATCATCTTAAATCGGCTGTACAGCAGATCAACAACATAGTCTGATATCTCCTCACTGCTTTCTCTTAAAGATCTTTCATGTATTCGAGTTCACTAAATTTGCGTAGTAAACACTTGCAAAAACAAATAACCTGACTTTGAAAGGTCGTGTTCTAATCCTGTTTATGGGTTGTTTCTTCAAGATTATGGGTTGGAAGTGGAAAAACAACACAAGGTCAGTTCCAAATATCTTCTGTACGGATCTGACAAATGTCTAACAAATGCATGCGTAATCTGATAGTCTCGTGATTATTTCAAACCCATTTAAACTGGTTAATTACTTAAATTCACTTTAACAATTCGTAAAAATTCAAAGAATGAATAATTTGGAAATCCATTTATAACTTTAGTTGGCGATCAGTCGCCAAATGTGAAAACCTTCTGTATTATTTTCTAATAACCTTAAAAGCGAAAAGAGATAAATAGTCTATTTATTTGCCTACGGATTTTGAGGGTTCAAAAACCACAAACCAAAACATCAAGTTGTCATGCGATAAAAAATGTTCATTTGTTATTTCGATGATTTTTCACATTTCTGGCCTCCCTGGATTTAAAAAACATATTTTCAAAACTATATTTGCTTATGAGCAAAGTAACTCAAAAGTGCATCCAGTTAGACAAATGAAATTTATCATATAAACCAAATTTGAAGATTTATATCAAATTTTGAATGAAACTCACTCAGAGACAGTTTGTCTCAAATTTGACG
The DNA here is from genome assembly GCA_026543055.1 of Argiope trifasciata. Taxonomy (NCBI): domain Eukaryota; kingdom Metazoa; phylum Arthropoda; class Arachnida; order Araneae; family Araneidae; genus Argiope; species Argiope trifasciata. The sequence goes on from JAPMOQ010055911.1 coordinate 513,220, forward strand.
ATTTCTATCAAATATTGAGTAAAATTTGGAAGTGTTTCAGTGCAATTCTCCGGCTATTCGAATATTAATTAACATGGTAATTACAAAAATGAAGTCAGCTAAATAAATAAAATTCGACACATACTTTTAATATCTATGATGTAGACAACAGTTGAATTTGAAGCCATATACAAAAAGGGGTTGGCCAACTGTCAGTTTCTGCTTTCAGAAACGAGCAAATGTGGTAACTCAAAAATGTAATGACTTCAATCATAGGTGAGTGATTTGTTGTCGTGTGTTATGACTTAGAACACTTTACAAATCCACTGACAGTTATCTGTTGGTGATTAAAGGCGAATGAGGGTCTCCTGTTTTTTCAATAGCGCCAACTAAGGCCAGATGTGAGATTTAGAACTGTTATGCGTCACATTCGTTTACATCACTCCCTTTTACATTGGGTACATTCACACAATTCACAGATAAAACACAGAAGAACAACCACGCCCGAACCGGGGCTCGAACCTGAGGCGCCCAGAACACGGGGAAGACGTGCGGCCCCTATGGCAAGACGTCAGAAGGCATGGAATTGTGTGATTATAAGTGTAGATTTGTATACCATTTCAGAAGAACGCGTTTATACACAAATTCGATTTTCTGAAATTATTTACTGGATGCCATGGAATAATCGCCACGAAACATCTCGCCAAGCATGGCACGAGAGATTCAGTCAAATTCATGCTAAACATTAAATTTCTTAACTATTGCTTGCCAATTCCATGTAAGGCATTCTCAGGGCTGGTATTTTCTGATAGAGTAAGTGAGAAAGTTTTGGAGAGACCAGACACACTGGCATTTAAATGAAATGCATTATCCTATTTTACATGGGGTTTTATGGGAAAAAATCGTTTCGCTCAACGACCGTTTTGCGTTACGAGCAAGATTGGAAGTTAAATTATGTTCATTAGGTTGTAACTCGTTACAAACAATGTCACATTGTACAAAGTTTTGGATGAAGAAACATAACCTAAAAACAGAGGTACAAAACGACAATCAAGATTGGAACAAAATATATGTTGGACAGAAAAGCAAAAAACTAACCTATAAAAGAAAAACTATAAAATCATTCATAAAAACTCCACACAAACCATTTCAATGTTTTACTTTCAGCAGTAAAAATAAGATTGGCGAACTTTCAATTTTGTTTAAACATTCTTGTAACGGATGCTGTTGCAAAATACAATAAAATAAAAATGAAAATAATGTGTAAAATAGAATAACATTTTATAGAGATTTTTCAAAGTATTCGAATTAAATTTCTTTCTTTCCAATCAATAGAAGAGTTCAAAATATCGTCATTATTTAATTAGAACAAAGAGAATTTTTACCGGTTGAGCATAGGTAGTAAGAAGAACAGCATAGGTTCCAACATGATTACATTGGCATAAGGAATAGTTTCCTGTTTGTATCGGTTGACATCCTTCCATTGAAAACTGAACATTTCTAGAAAATAAAGAAATAAAATTATTAGCAATTAGTTATATATGTACACACACACACACACACACGTGTGTGTGTGTGTGTGTGTGTGTGTGTGTGTGTGTTTATATATATATATATATGCACAGGGTGATCAGCGAATAAGCCCTCATTTCAAAATTAAATATCTCTACAAAAAAGACTGATAGAATTATGCGGCAAACTGTACGTTTATTAGCAAAAGTGTAAAAATAGTGTACAAAAGTTAGAAAATTTAGCTACACAAATCTTTAACAGATGGCGCACTGCGCTGAAAACTCTTTTTGTGAAAGGAGTGTTAAAAAAATTATAAAGTGATGCGGTCTTTGCAATCAAAATACCATTTTTTCAAAATGCTCACCGTTCGAAACAATGAGGTGGCGTAATCGAATAATGAAATTTGACATCACGTCTTGCAATGTCTTAACGGGAATGGAATCACATGCAACACCAATCAACGATTCAAGCTCATCTAGAGTGGCGTGATTGTTTCTATAGACAGTGTCTTTCAATGCTTCCCAACGAAAGAAGTCACAAGGAGTCAGATCGGGAGACATTTTTCATTTTTGACGTCACACTGAAAGTGTCTATGGGCATTGCGATTAAAGTACCATCTGTTAACGATTTTCGTTTCTAAATTTTCTAAACTTTTGTACAGTTTTGCTAATAAACGTACAGTTTACCGCATAATTCTATCGATCTTTTTTGCAGAGATATTTAATTTTGAAATCAGGGCTTATTTACTGATCACCCTGTATATATAATGTGTGTTTGGAAGTAAAATCGTGGTGGAAGAATATAAGATATTTTGATTTTTTAGCTTTTATTTCAGAAGGCATAATTTATGCCCAAGCAGAGCTAACGGACTGGAGCCCGCTCACTATCGAAACAAGAGCAGAAAAACGTAGAAGAGAGGGACAATATTTTACAGGTGTATAATTACTAAGAAATTCCAGTAGGGATTTTCTAAACGTATCAAATTTAAGGAAGGGAATTATAGGGATCTTTTAAAAGAGTTTAAGTCAGCAGTTTTTTATCCCTTCACTCGGAGCGTGAGGACAACATGTAACGGAAGTATTTTTACAGAGCTTTTACGCAAGAATTGAACTCTCATTCTTTACGTTCACTTGAAAAACTGCGCAGTTCTGAATTCTGCTTAGTTCTATTTTTCTTACAAATGGTTAAAACTCTATTTAAAATAAAAATAAAATAAAATTTAATTAACGAATTAATATTTGCAAAAAAAAAAATTGTTTTGGCATCAAGTGTCATCCGCTACAAGTTAAAAAAATGTATTTGAACTTGAGTGGATGAATAAATTTTTTTTATTAACGAATGGATATTTAAACAAGATATACAAATAAATATATATAGTAGAGTGTGAACTAAGAGTAGGAATTGAATAATTAGAATATACACAGTAGAATTTTTTTGCAGAGAGTTTTGCGTTTTGTTGCAATTTTCATTTTTTTTAACCCAAATTGACGCATTTTACAGAATCTAAATCTTCATAGATTTTCCTGATCAATATTTTTCATTATGTCCATCACATTAATCCAGAAAATAAACTGAAATAGCTCATTAAAGGAAGTTTTCAAAAGTTTGTTTTCTGAGGTAGAGAGACACTTTAAACGTCATAGAAATAATCCACTACTTTGAAATCGATATGTAAAATAACGAAACATCATTTGGGTAGCTGTAAGGAATTAATGATTGTTTTCGTATGCATGATAAATAAATGTTTACCATGGTATCTTTTAAAAGAATAAATGCATAAATGCATAACAAATGCATAATTATTATTTGATTGGCAAAGGAATATTGTAAAAAAATAAGAAAATAACCTAAATACAAATAATAATCCATTTTTTTCAGTTTATTTAATTAAAGAACTTGTTATTATAAATTGACTTCCCAGAAGATGCATTCTTTTCGAACATAAACAATTTAATTAGAAGACAGACCAATTCTGAAAGTTTAACATTTATTGGGCGCCATTTTGTTCTGTAAGTTTTCGAATCTTTGTTTTAGGAATTACGAAATCTGTAAACTACAAGGAAAAGAGATTTGGAATTTTTATATTGAATTAAAATTTCGTTTCGTTGTAGATTTAATTACTTATTGTTCTTACAAGGCTGTTCATTCCTTTTTTTTTCAACAAACCATTGTTAGACGATAGAATAAAATATTCCAGTTATGTGTTGTTGGATTTATTTATTAAAACGAATCCGAATTAGAAAAATAAAATAACTGAATGTATGAAAATAAATATTTTGTTTTCTCATTGTGTTTGCTAATCTCGATCAAAGTTGACTTTCTACAAATTTATAAAAATATTCTAGTAACATGTTACATAATTAAATATTCTGGAAGCGTGAAGTTACATTTTTATTTAAAATATTCTTATTACTTTCCTTTGAGATTGAAGATGAAATTGGCTTATATTAAAGCCTGTTTTTATTGTACTTATATTTGATTATAAATTATTTTGCCAGTTATAAGAATGTGCAAGTAAAATATTCATTACATGCTAAAAGTATAAAATGACTAATAGATATCATTTTATAAAAAAATAAAATGGATTTTCTCTTCTATTTATTGAGAATCAAACAAGTTTACAATCTCGAGTGTAAAATATAACACACACCATGTAAAGAAATTATTTTTAAGCATTTTATCTTCGAAAGGAAAATGTTCGTCATGAAAATATATTATTAAATCAATCGTCTGAAAATTATTCAGACGATTTTTCTGCTAGAAATAAAATTATTTCTTTTTTATTTCTAAATGTAGAAATCGTTTGAAGCTAAGTTAGCAAATCTGAACAAAGTATTCTTTCAAAACTCTTTTAGAAAGAGATAAATATAACCTTATTCTTTGGGAAGAATAAATGAATTTAATGCTTAACATTTTATCGAATAAAACGCATTTAAATTAAATTATGGTAAAATGTATAAGAATATAATCAAATAGGGAAATATATTCATTTTAAAAGATTAGTAGAATTCTTGAACTAAACGATAAAAATAACAATAATAGAATTTTTAGTTTAAAATATTGATAACTTGCCAAATATTTTATCCGACAGCTGTTTTGTAGAAACGATATTTTTTCCCAGTTGTTTATTAAAATGAAAATTTTTAATGAATTTACATTTATTTAATATTTTTTGCGCATAATTTAATGCTATATTTAATTTGCTTATTTAGTTTACTTAAAATACTTAATTTAAGTTGACGAAAATTTAGAGGTAATCAATCTTTATTTTCAATTATAATCAATCTTTATTATTAATTAACCAAAAGATAAAAAAGGGCATGTACTTTAACATTCTAAAGATGTGATCTTTTTTACATATTTATTTTCACTTAAAAGTTTTCTGAAAAAATAATTGGCAACTATTAATTAATGCAAAGGATAATTAAATATTGAAATTATAACTTAATTGTTATTTTCCAAGTATTCTATTATTTAATTATAAATTAAAAATGCATTTAATGCAACATGTTTTTCCTTATTGCTTTATAATAGAAACTTAAGATTATTTTAAAATCGTATTTGTTTCCTTGTAAAATGTGGAATGGAGATTTTCAAATAATATAATCGAAAGATCCATTAAAATAATTTTGTATGTCTAGTTTAAAAAAATATGAAGATGCTTTACTGGTGGATTTTAATTTATATTGTGAGAACTATAAATCGTTTCATTTGAAACAGGAAAGGTTTTTAAATCATCAAAAGTAGCAGTCTTGCAATGTACGTGAGGGAGCACTATAAAATATTTTACACTGTATAGTGATAAATTTCGGTATTATTTAGATTTTGACTTTAAGAAATTATTCAATTATTCTTGAACAACATGACTGTGGACTTTTGACGGATGCATGCAATTCTTATCGAATAAGTTTTCATTAAACAATTCCTAATTTTGGATAAAATACATACACATTTTAAAATGATTTATATTATTTTTCATTCATTCCTTGATGATTAAGCTATGTCCGCTTTACAACAGAGAGCAGGTGTTAAGAATTCAGTGAACCACGTGATCTTCCTGGTTAGAGCTAGCCGTCAATCATGTAAACAACAAGCGATCTCACTGTTGCTACTTGTGCATATATTTTTTTTCAGCAGAAGCGAACTTGAGTGTGATCTCGGCTCTCTCTCTTCCGAAATAAACCATAGTACAGTTTTCTAAACCTACTATACTATAGAGTATCCATGTGCCTTTTGTTGTTATGTTATCTAATAAACCCAAAAAAGACAACCTGTGCCTTCAAGTTATTTAACCAACGAATAATCTTTACTATCTCGTAAATTATTGCTGTACTGTATCTAGGAAAGCAAGAATAATTAATTTTAATCTAAAAATTCCTTAGCAGGTGTAGTAGCTTCTGAGAGCAAAGATCCCTTAGCGTCCGAAGGCAGAAGTTTGACTTCTAGCTCATATAAAGGTGAAACTCACACACTCTTTTCCCCAAAACCTGTTTACTGGAAGGCTCTTTCACACACCTCACAGGTAGAACAAAGGATAGAGAACAATTATGCTCGAAACAGGACTCAAACCCGAGATGCCCAGATCACGGGGAAGATGCGCTATCACTAGATCAGGATCCGGCATAAAAGAAGTAGAATCGGAAAACAAACAAACAAACAAAAAAAAGACGAAGAAGCTTTTATATTAGGAAATGTCAGCAAATATGGTATCAACAATTCCGAAAAAGCGCAAATAATGTGTATCTTACATGTAAAAATGTTTACTTTAAAAATTTGAAGAAGCTGCGTGTTTTTTAACTCTCCCTCTCTCACTCACCTGTATTAAAAATATAATAATAATAATACTTAGCCAAGTATTCGTTATCTGGCAAGAGCCAAAATATCAAGTTAGTTTAGTTATGTTCATCCATGGCATGATAGTCTGTTTATGTTCACTAATGTGAGTAAATGTTGTCAATGACAATCAGTTAGTAATAAATAGAAGTGATAAAGAATGTTTAAGAAAACTTATGATAAATTTCTTTTTGCTAAAAGTTTATATATATATATAATTGGATTATTTATACATTTATGCAATTATACAATCTTTAATTCCAATATTAGTTAAGAAAAATAGACGATTTTTTCTATCCAATATAAATGAAAATTAAATGATGAATTCGCACATTTTACAGTAAAACGTTATTTATTTCTTTAATTATGAGTTATTTCTTTTAAAAGTTTTGGCAATTTTTATTGGTTTAAAGAGAATTCTATCATTTATTTTATTAGATTAAAAAATAGGGCAGTTAAAGTCTCCTAACATTTTTTCTTGCATCTTATGTGAAGCTACAAATAAATAATATTGTAAATGAGAATATTTATAACTTTGTTTTGTTAGAAATTTGGAATAGCGATTTAAAATTTTAGGAAAGAAAATTTAAATCCTTAGCTATAATTGAAACTGTGGAAGTAAAAAAATGAGCAAATGAAATATTTTTCGTTGATGAAAATCAAGAAAACAAATAAACAGCACTAGCCAGAAACAGAATTGTAACAGAATCCTGGAAGAACACAAAAATAACAGTATAAAAGAGAACGATTTATATTAAATCGTCTGCTATTGAAATCTATTGATCTAATTTATTTTCATGTTTTCTGTAATCAGAAATTAGATGTTTAATTGAATCTTTTAAAATTTCCATATATGCGTTGTCTATATTTCAATACTGAAGTGAAATTTAAAATATTTATATTACACATATAGTGGCTCAAACAATTGAGATTGCACCTTATTTTTACTCGATAAATCCGACTTTCAATATAAATAACACATTACCGAGAAGTGCAAACATGTTCTTACTTTTACGCATAATAAATGAGTTAATTCAATTTAAAAACAAAGAAAAATTAAGAAATTTAAATAAACATAAGCAGATTTTTGCATCAAAAAATTGAGAGTACACTAATGAAATTTTTGTAATATATCACATACAAAGAAAGTGTCAATATTTATTTGCAAGTCTTTTAGCTTTTATAATTGCTTCTAAACGTCGTGGTGCCGATTTGACCTACTTTTAGTGGTATATGAAGATATTTTGCTCCATAATCTTCTTGGAACACTTGTTTTAAATAGGTTTTGATTCTAATTTTGTGTTTTTGGACCACTATTTCGAATATAGCCCACATATATTCAATGATATTGATGACTGTGGTAATAAGTGTAACTGTAGGCAACAATGAAAAAGACACCGGATTTTGAAGTTATGCGCATTTTGTTTGGAATCTTTGTCATTGTCCTATTGGAGTCATTGTAAATTTTTCAGACAAAAATCTGTATATTTTTATTTAAAATTCTTCTGAAATTTTCCAGTTGAGAAATTTTTCCTTTATTGTTCTTTGTTTTTATTGAAATTAAAACATTTGTGATGTGTAAAAAAACAAAAGCAAAAACATTTTTGCATTTTTTTGTAAAGTGTTATTTATAATGCAAGTCGGATTTATCAAGTGTGAGTAAGGTGTATTCTCAAATGTTTGCTACTGTAACAGATATTAATAACTTGTGGAGAAAATTAGATAGCCTTGTAATGAAGTCTGGTTAGAGTGATATTCTCATTTTATGTTGAAGAAACATATCAGAGCGAAATAAGTTATATATATTATAAGTCAAATAAAGGAAGTTTTATATGCACTAAAAACATTAAGTCAAAGCATAGGGTATTTATAATTAAACTTCCACAACTCTGATCATTCTACAACGCAAACGGATGAATGAATTGCAACGGTATCTAGAGTATGTATTGTACACGAGATGCCATTACGGAATTTCAAAAACTTCTTTAGTTCCAAAATGTTTAAAAATGGGTGCCTTTTCCGGAAAACTTTAAATTTAACAGAATAAACGATTAAAACGGAATGCAGGAACAATATTAATAATGCAGAACAAGACTGATTAGTAATAAAAATTAAAACCGAGAAAAGCCTACAGTTATAGGAAAAAATGCCGCGATTTGTATGCTTGAAGATCAGGTTAGGGTAAGAAACGTTTGCAGTCATCGTCATGTTTTACATCGATGTTTGCGGTTGTAATGAAGAGGTATCTTGGTGCGATGTTGAATGAATTAAACAATTCTATAATGCTTCATGTGCGAAATATCACAACTGATCAATTACGGTCTGCTATTGAACACACTGTCTATCGACTTGAAATTTTGCAGATGAATGAGGGTGGTCATTCGGAGCTCCTTTCCTTACACCATTCTTTGCCCGATTTACAGCTGCTCCTGTTGGGCAATTTCGTATTAATCTGCTCTTGTTTCCGCAAATCGAAGTTTTTTTCCCCCTGAAACAGATTACTGTTATTTTTTCCTTACCTTTACTTAATATGGCTCGATGACAATCTCGAAAATAGTCAAAATGTTAAGAAAATAGCCGATAAATGTTAGAAATTAGTCAATAAATGTTAAGAAATTAGCCGATAAATGATAGATATTAGTCAATAAATGTTAAAATTGTTTCTGTATTCCCTTTTGGTTGTTTATTGTGTTAAAGTTAATGTTTGTCATGAAAAAGCAGCCTCTGGTGGACATTTTGGAACTAAAAGTTGTTGTTTTTTTGAAATTTTGCTAGAGCATCTCCTTTATAGCCTATACACCAATTGTCGTTGCAATCCGTTCATCTGTTTGTGTTGTAGGATACTACATATGGGGGGAATTTTAATTAAAACCGTCCTGTATATTAATTTCGATCAAAGGTAAATAAGCTAAATAAAGGTGTGTTTTTAAAAATATTTCTATTTCTACTATTCCATAAGTGGATCAGTATTATTTATATACAGACATCTCAGTTACTATTATATATTGACTAAAGCAAGCAAATAACTACCTCCTTATATTCCAATATCCGCTGACAAATCAGAAAAGTCCAGAAATACATCTATCTAACCCAAAAGACTTCTTTTTGTGCAAGTACGTGAAATAGCTGGAATTTTTGCGTCTTTAACACAAAGAAGAGAGAGTAACATAAACCTTACCTCCTCGGTGATTAGTTTCGTCAACGGCGAAAAAAAAAAAAAGAGTAACAGCGATCTTGGTTTTGTTTCTTGAGCTACCCGGAAATATCTTATTAGATTGGGTTCCTTATTCAGTCGTATCTTCCTAATCACTTCCCCCATGTTGTCTCTCCGTTTTGTACAGCGATGCAGGCCAAATTGAAATGAAATAAAGCTGCCTTTCGTCTAATAAACGCGCAATAAATTTGTCACGAAGAACGAATTCGGTGGAGTGTAAACTTATTTCTGATGTATCAGGAAATATTTAGGTTTTAAAGATTATTTTGAGGTTTAAGTATATAATGAATTTAAGGCTTTCAAATGCAGCGTTTTTTGCTGCTGTTTTTAGGAACTTATTAATATATTAGGCTGGGGAATACGTTCTTAGTGTTTTTATCAGACTTTTTTTTAAAGAAAATCATTAGTAATAACAATCGATTAATCTATTTTGTATTCTCCGCTGTTATTTACGACCTCCTCCCCCCCTCTCGACCAATTTGTCGATGCCGTTCCGCCAAACCTCACCCGGTCTGGTTTTAAGATCCTCTTTATTGTTGAAGGTAACGCCCCTCATACAGTTCGACAGGGAGCAGAAAAGATGGTAATCCGACGGTTCAAGATCCGGAGAATACGGGGGATGCTGAAAGGCCTCCATTCAGCTCTTGGAGTGCGGCTTTGACGACTTGTGCAACATAGGGCCTTTCGTTTTCGTGAAGGAGTATGGTTTGGCCTTGTCGATGGGGTCTTTTCAGTCGCATAGCCTCTTTCATGGGGTGTAGCTGGGCTATCTAGAGCCCCTTGGTGACCGTAACAGTACACCATGACAGTACATTTCCCAGTACACCATGTCCTCCCAGTCCCCCCCAAAAACGTAGATCATGGTCTTCTTTGGGTGGGGGTGAGGCTCTGACCGTTTCCATGCTGCAGACTTGCTTATGACACCTTCTCCGTATTCGTTGCAAATGTCCCTTGCTAATTAAACAACTTTTTGATCTGGATGAAAAGCGAAGAAGAGCAGGTGCCGAAAATGGTGATTTTTACCTCCAAGATATTCCATTTCTAAGCCTTAAAAGTAATTAAAAATTAAATTACTCAAAAAGACGATTAGCACGGTTTTGTAGAGCAGAAAGAGCTCTATCGATTGAATACTATACACTTTGTCAAAGCAAAAAAAAAATGTTGGAAAACAACGTAAATATAACAACGCTACGAACTTATTCTCCAACCCAATATATATATTTATGTGGCTTTAATTCTTTTCTTTCGGAGACCCCAAGGTAAACAACAATATCTTAATAGTAATATGAAATCTTTCGAATATTTGCTTAATTCTGCTTGTCATGTCTCTAACCACCGTGGAGTTGCGCCGTCCGTTCTAAAAAGGATGTGAAGTGAAGAATGAAAAGAATAGTTGCTCTTGGGTAGTAGCCATGATTGATGCTAAGGAGTATGAACTCGAAGATTACTCGTGATTGGTAAGAATTCTGAGAAGAACTCTGAATATTCTTGTCTGGCATGTACAGTTATTACACTATTAATCTTTGCTCAGAATTAAGATGAAAATATATGTGTGTGTCAGCGCTTTGTAAACCAGACTGCTAGAACTACAACTACCAATATTGTCACATACATAATTTAGAAGACGGAAATGTGTACTTAAGAGGGATTTTTTAAAACTATTTTGATTAAAATTATAATTAATTAAAAATTAAGTAAAAATTTATCATTTTTTTTCAATTACAACAAATAGTTTCCACTTTCCTTTTAAAATATTTATTTATATATCTTGTTCAAATTTTCAATCGTTAATAAAATACTTTTTATTCATCCAGTCAAGTTCCAATACATTTTTTTAAACTTGTAGTGGATGACAATTGATGTTAATACATTTTTTTTTCAAATATCAATTCTTTAATTAAATTAATTTTTAATACTTTAAATAGAGTTTTAGAGGTTTATAGTGAAAATTTAAAAGCAACAGGCAGTAACTCAATCGATAAAATGCAAGGATTTCAATATTTTTCGTGCGAAGGTCAAGAATACGAGTTCAATTTTTACGAAAATCAATAAATTTTTGATACTTAATAATGTTTTAAATAGTTATTTATTAAAAAGTAACTAAAATTTTTAAAAACATTGTTCATCTATGTAGGAATTGAATTAAAAAATGCTTATTACTTGTTTTATGATAATTTTCAAAAATATAATAATAGAAAAATAATTTTTTTATAGTAACTTAAAATTAAAAAAAATCTTTTCAATGATACCAAATTCTTTGCCATATAACTTTTTTCATTTTTAATTCCTTTTTTAAATATTTTAGGCATATTTTGCATTTTTATTTGAATGATGATATGAAAAAGAAATATCAGAAATCAAATAATCTATACTTATAATAAAGCTGAATGTGTGTGTGTGTGTTGGTGCTCCACAGGCCAGACCGTTGGACCTACAGCTACCAAATTTGGTACATATGTACCTTGGAGGTCGGGAATGTGCACCTTGGAGCCCTTTTTTCGAATTTTTTAATTAGAATTTTAATTAATTAAAATTTAAGCGAAATTTCGACGTTTTTCCACTATAACTTCCGAAAATATGATCGCACAAACATGATTTTTAGATAAATTTAAAGATTAAAAAATTAGCTTTCTAATGGTATTACTATTTTAATGTATAACTTAAGCCTCTATTTTTAACGAATTTTTAAAAAATATTCTGACCAGGTTTTTTTGAGCACGTGACTGGATAAATAAAAGAAAACAATGACAGAAGTTCAAATAATAATAATAATAAAAAAAAAACTATCATCGTAAATCAAGTCTAAAAAAATGATACTTTTAGCACGTGACTGGATAAAACAAAAGAAACATAAAATGTGATATTTTCTAAAAAAAAAATAAAAGAAAAGCAAACATTTCTATAATCGTTTGCAATATCCAAATCATTTATTAAACAAACTTCAAACTAAAACAGTACGTTCTCACCTGATAATATAAAAATTATAAGTGATGCGAATATAGCCTTTTTGTTTACAGGTTTTAATAAAGCCTAGGATTAAATCAACGATAGAGCTATATAATTTAACATATCACAAGACGAAATTTTATAAAAAATTCGATTTAAAGATAGCAAGGCTGGAAGTTTTACAATTTTTTTAATTTTTCTTTTTTCATAATGTCATTTTTATAAATGGACAAATTTTGCGTTCCTTATCAGGAAGAGAAAGACTAAAGGACCCATAAGCAGTTGAAGATTTTAAAAAAGAAGATTACATACAGAAATTGTGAAAATAAGTATATGAAAAAAAAAATTGAACTTCTTTTAGATAAACGTTTTCCTTTTTCCCTCCAAAAGGCCTGATTAAAGTTCTTTTTTTCTTTTATATATTTCAGATGCGTTCGGGAAAAAAAATGTCGTTTCAGAATTTTATGGGCGAAAGAGTTATCAATGTGAGGATACTTTTTTTGTTTGTTATTTTGTATCCTTTAAAGAAAGTTTTAAACGAAAATGTTTTCAGCATGATTGAACGGCCATTTTAAGATACAAGTTTTATACTTTTTGAAATTCCTGGTTGAAGTATTTGGATTTTCAAGAAAACCAGAAAAAGTATCAATACATTTTTCTCTTCAAAATTCTGTAGAAATCTCTGATAAAACGTTGGTACAAAATATACAAATATTTGCAAAGATGTATTTATTTTGTTTGTAGATTTATGCTGAACGTATATATTAAAAGAAACATAATTTGTAGAAAACTTCATAAATGTCTGCATAATCCGTCCCCTGATGATGAGTTGCTACAAAATTTATAATGTTTTTTGTACATGTACAAAGTAAACACAGTAAATCATCTTTTATATGTCGAATTAATAATGCATATGGTATAGCGGAAAAAAATTGCATTTAAACCTTAACAAAATGAAGACAAAATATTAAGGATAGACTATCCTGCTTTTGGATTCTGAATAATTTTAGTTCTTTGATATAAAGGATTGTATTATCCTATTAATTCCTCCTAATTGTTTGTTTATAAACATCCAATGTCTATATATCAGCTGTGTGATAAAAGTCTTTAATATATTGCTTGTATTCTTTGTT
>JAPMOQ010055911.1:526846-547547 GCA_026543055.1 Argiope trifasciata
AATATTCGATATTCACCCTCGCTATTTCGCTTTCATTCCCATTTTGTTCTTTGCTTCTTCTGGTGATTGCATCTTATGAACTTGTCTTTTATTAATCAGAGAGAAGAATCGGGCATATGGCAGACTTTTGGGGCAATTTGCAATTTTTTTTTGTTGGTAATAGATCACCAAAGGTGACAACTTATTTTTAATCATTTCTTATTAACATTGAGAAAACTTGATGTCTCAAAACCGATTAATCGCCATTTTTCTGCTATTATTATTTGGCTTCAAAAACCTCGGAACAAAATAACATCATTTTCCCAAATGATACTGAATTTTTACCTGCATGAACAAGTTATACTTGGATGAGAAAAAAGTCAGCTTTTATCTACATGTTGCCATCACATTGATAAAATCTCAAATTAAAAAATAATTTATTTGTTATAGCAAATTAAATCTCGGGAAGTGCAATTTTCAGCAAGCGTTTGAATGAGGTGAAATAAATATAAAATGCGTTTATTCTATAAAAAAAAATCGCAAGATTTTCTTTAATCTTTCACAATATCTGTATTATTATTTCAACAAATCAGTTTTACTTAAGGCAAAACATGATTGAATATTTAAAGGATATCAACTCTAATCATGATCCAAAAGCTAAAATGTAAATCGTTAATGATAGACATAAATATAAATGCTCTAAAGAAATATGAATTTTAAATTTTTATACAAATCATCTATTCTATGAGCCGTATGTAATAAAATATTCTTGAGTTACTAATATTTTAAACAAAAAAAGTTTCTTTTACAATTGAAACTGATTGAATTTTAAAAATTTGAGTAAGTGGACATTGATTTTGAAAATATGATAATTAACAGCCTGGAAACTCACAGAGCACAAAATTGTACCATTTGCAATTTCTTATGAGTAATGTATGAGTGGCGTCTGATAATAGAGCAACTTTAAACCTTTTAAATAAGTAATTTGATTTACGGAAAATCTAAACCAAAAAAGTTATCTTCTATGCGTACCTGGCCACTCTATTATCTCATAGACACTCATAGAAGAACATTATCTCGTAGAAGAAGCAGACACTCTTACGAAAGCAGTTAGTGAATATATGCCAATCATAGAGTGGATGTCCCATGAAGATACGATCTCCACTCTGAGGGAAAAAAACTCCACCGAAATCACCTTGGATAATTATCACAGGAGCAAATATCTAGACTTGATCGGGGATTACCCAGACTCACTAATTGGACTAGGTTGGGATAGCATAGTTGGTTCCCATGCGACAGGTTGAGAGTTCGAACCCGCCAGCTGAAGATTACCCATGCGTAGTGGTGACTGACGCATGTATTAATCTGTCATGGTCACAATGTTCTCCATGTCGAGAGTAATAACACTGGGAATAATGATTCAGAGGTGATCGTTCTCTGATATCAGGTCTAAATTACGGTCTGTGTATGAGTGAATAAAAATGCATGAATGAAATCCACCACATAAAAAAAGTTGTGACACTTGAGTGGCAAAGTCGTACTCTTGGCAATAGATGGCGTTACTGGAAAAATCAAGAGGCGTACCCTATCGGCTTAAATCGTTGTCATTGTAGCAGTGGGCTTGTACAATGGCAAATGCCATAAGAAAAAACAACTAAATGGTCAAGAAGGAGGTTTCAAATTAAACTTATTGTAGGGGTGATTTGTAAAGGGATCATTATTCCGAGTCTCTTTCACAGGTTCCGTCTCTCAGAAAAAAACCTTTGTGCATCAAGTGTAACGAAGACAATGACATTTCCCACATTTTGTTGAAATGCTCAAAATATAATATCCACAGAGAAGCGCACTGGAAAAAACTCAACATCGAACAGTCGAACATTTATATTGCCTTTCGACCCAAGCTCGCGCATGTAAACATCAATTCAGCATCTTTATTCAAGCCTTCAAGTACTTTGATATCCATTAACTGTAACTTTCTCGCACCTATGGGAGAATATTGTTTATATTCAAGTTAAATTTGATTTGATTATTTTCTCTTATTAATGAATAACGGTGTTATTGACATTTATTTCCTTTAGAGCAACTGGTTATTTATCTTTGAATATTAAAAACGTTTCCTAGCTGTACTAGAGGAAAGAATAGACTTCCGGTTAAGTTCCTGTATTATCATATATGCTTATGGTGGGTTTGCACTCGGCCAGTTATATGACGCCAGGAAACAAAGCATGCTTAGAAAGACTGAAAAAGGCAAGGACGATGGCAAATAATTGTTCTTATGGGACAACGAAAAGCCACTGTATTGTTTTGTTTTTTTAAAGGCAGAATTGCGTTTGTAGAATTTGGCGGAGTTTTTTTTTCTTTTATGTGGCAAAGTTTATTACTTATTATAGATTAATTTTAATTTTTATCATAGATTAATTTATTTCTTATCATAGAATAATTTATTTCTTATGACATATTAATTCTATTAATTTGCCCTTTCACGATTGCCCTTTTTTTCATTTTATTTGCAGTTATTTTTCTATAGTTTTCCAAATTTAGGTATGTTGACTTTTCTTATTTTATTTTGCTACGTTTCTTTGTGTAAATATCCATCATTTTAATACGAGAGGCAGAGAAAAAAAGAAAAAAAGAAAAATCCAGGGACGCCAAAACGACAGTTTATAGTAAAATATGGAATGCCGGAATCTTTCTTATGAAATTGTGGCAAACATAAATCAATTCCTTTCAGCGCATGCGCAAACTATTGGCCTTCTTTTAACCGACCAAGCGTAAACTCGACATTAATCTGATGATTTGCTTAAAGGTAAAACAAAAATTTCAATGTTAACGAAAACGAGACAAAATGTACTGGCACGGTTTCCATGGTGATAAAAGTGACGTCATAACTGTAAACATGCGCTATTTGCTCTTCACTAATTTTGCTATATCTGCAATATACATCTAATATTTCTCAAGTTTTTAGTCACTTTTACAAAAATTATGATAATTCTTTAATGAATGGGCTGTCGAATGTTGTAAGGCCTTCTAAATTCAATAAGGGACAATGCGTTGCAAAGGTGTTTTAGCTTTTAAAATACACACAGATAAAGTGTTTTTTGTTAAATCCAAACTAAAAGCCAATCAAAGAATATCCCACTGAGACTTAACTCTACTCTATTTAAAAGGAATATGTGATGTTGCTTTTTTTAATTTAAACAATTAACATAGGCTGTGCAAATTTAAAAACTTCGGAATGGCAACGTCTATTAAGACCATTAATAAACAATAGCTGCGTAACATATATTTATAAAGATAATAAGCAGAAGATATTTACTTTATGTTTCAAAATTAAAATAAATATTTATACATGAAATAAAAAACAATAAATTGTATTTTGTTATTAAAATAAAATTAAGAATATCTTTCACAAACGATATTTTGAGCTAAAATTAAATGCAATAGCTCATTTAGACTTCTATAATACTAGAACTCTCTTTTAAAATTTATGGCAGATAATTCCATAATAAATTTTTATCATGCCTTTTATGAACAAATATTTTCATTTTACGAGAAAAGTTTGTATATTTATTAAGTTTAACACAACACCTATTTTGTGAAGTTGAAGTTTTTGGTTGTAAAGAAATCGTTTGGTTGTTATAATCGGTTAACGTGCCTCATGGGTGCTAAGCTCTCTCCAACAACAATTGTTCTAGGAGGGCTATTGTGCTAAATCGAATTGGGGCCATAAAATAAATAGGGTGCTTTACGTGATGACCCTGCTGCTTTTGTTATAAAAGAAAAAAAGTATCTGCTCTATCTAAATCCTTTGGAGTCTACGAAGAATACTGTAGGAAATAGTTCCAAAGGGCTGCTGTTAGTGTTTTTGCCCTGGAAAAAGTGAATTCTAATAATCTATGGCATAATTCAGATTTCCTCATTTGTTATATTGTCGGTATCATATAATATAACTGTATCTTTTGTAAATGATGCAATAATATTGATAATGAACTTACCCCTGAGAAAAATCGGCCAATCCACAGGATATGTTCCACATTATCTGTCGGTTCTGGAAGCATAAGAAAATAAAGTTTGGTTTTGTATTTCAAATTAGAAAAAAACAATTAAGAAATATGAAGAAAAAACATGTAAAAAATTTAAAACTACATTAGGAAATACAAAATTATTTATAATTTATTAAATTGAGCTTTTAAGATTCATGATAAATTGTGTCTTTGTTGTAAAAGTTGAAAATAGGAATGTTTTTCTAAATTATTCAGTCAACTTGTTTTCTGGGTTTATGGGTTTAGGTAAATCCGATTACTTTTTATCTATTTAAAAATGCTGATATAAAGTCATATAATTTTATTAGAAATGAGGCTTAATGATGCAAAACTTTTACAGAAAAATACAGAATGTCTTTTAGTGAACAATACAGAAAGTCGTTTAGTGAACAATACAGCAATACTTTTACTACACAATACAGAAACTGTTTAACTGAACAATATACAAAGACTTATACTGAATAATATAGAAAGACTTTTACTGAACAATATAGAAACACATTTACTGCATCTTACAGAAGGACTTTTACTTAATAATATAGAAAGGCCTCTAGTAAACAATATCAAACGATTTTAAGTGAAAAATATATAGATATTTTACTGCGCAATACAGAAAGACGTCTGCTGAACAATGCAGAAGCACTGTTTTATTGCAGAATACAGAAAGATTTTCATTGAACAATATAGAAAAATCTTTAGTAAAAAGTATAAAAAGATTTTAGTGAACAATATACATTTTTTTACTGCGATTTTAACTAATTTTGCCTTCTAATTAAAATTAATGTGCTATCCTTGAAAGAATATAACCAGAATCATGAAACTTTGCGCAAGGTTGGGGGAGGGGTAATCTTTAATAGACCTTTTTGGAGGCGAGTGTAATTGTCAGTGAAATCGAACTCTCAATCAATATCTCGCAGCTGAAAAGAGTTTAATATTAGTTTAGATATACATTGAAGCAAAGATTGATTTTATAAGAGTCATGGAATCTCATTGAGATTACATGATTGCCACCCTTGATATTATTACAAAGAGATCACGCGAGTTTTCGATGCCTGGCTATTCGAATGTAAATTCATTTTAATCTTTTCATTCATTACTGATTTAATTTTGTTATTTCTTATAATGAAAGTATAAGGTTTTATTTAAAATTGAACATTCACATAATCTATTATATTTTTCTTGCTTTTCTTCATTAGGTATCGTTATTAGTTATAAAACTTATTTTTAAATACGAGACGATTTATTAATTAATTTTATCTGATAATATTATCAAAAGAATATTAAAAGAATTTAAAAATTAGCCAGTTATATCGATTTTTTTCAATTTTTCGTCTCTTTTTTTTAAATATTTTACTTGCATACGTACTGTTATTTTGTTGAAAGCTTGTAACAAAAGCAGTCACAGTATTTATTTACGATCAGTGGGCAATAATAACTTATACTAGTATACCAGTAGAAGCATTTAAAAATGCTTATTATTAATTAGAATTAATTTACCTTGACCAAACCAGAAATGAAAAAGTCTATTTACTGTAATCAATATAAATGAGAAAATTTTATATCTTTAACACTTTGCACCTCGAATATAAGAACAAAAACTTCTATCCATACCAACATTAAAGCATTTTTTTAATTAAGATAGGTGATTGGGTTAGAGCATTGATTTCTGGTGAAAATAGTTCAAAAAATTTTAATCAAAATTCTCAATTTTTGGTCAGTTTCCTTTATAAAACGAATTTTCCCTCTTCATTCTGTTTATGGAAAGTTGGAATTTTTTTAATTCTGAAATTTACTTGGTTATGCCCTTTTACATTTTTAAATACAAGGTGTCCCACAAGATATACTGAGTCTAATATTTATAAATTAGAATGGAACAAGTCAAAACTAGTATTTTGATGTATAACGTGAAGGGTTCCCGATTATGACGTCATAGTATGCTTCTATTGTTAAAAATATATCAAAATACTCGTTTTGATATGTTCTATCTGAATTAAAATATTCTTAGATGCTACATATCTTGAAATGCGGACATGTTATAAAAATATCCATCAGAATACTGACCACAGTGTGGTTAAGATGGGCCAAACGAGCTTTCACTTTAAGTCGAGACGATCTGGCTCCAACTATCCTCTGTCCAGTCTGTACAGCCACAGCAACAATTCTAGAGTGAAGCTGGTACTCCATATCCAAGCCTCTGTGCAAAATAGAGCCATACCCATATCTGAATTGGTGGGAAAAGAAAGAACAGAAGAAAAAACACAGCTTTCAACACTGAAACAATAATCTAACGGCATATTTGATATTGTATCTCGCTCAGTTGAATGAAACTATGAGAAATAACTTAGATAGCAAAATTCATATGCTTAAACCGATAATAATACAATATGCTCAACAAAATCTGTATGATGCTTTCACGATGTGATGCGGCATTCCAAATATTGAATAATGTTGGGAATATATCATATAATAGATTGTGTAAATAGGGTTATAGGTGTGGAAACAACTTAGATTGCATAATTCATATGCTTATACACAATACTCAAATAATTCACCATGTTCACCAACATCCATACAATGCGGTACAGTATTCCGAACACAGAATAATATTGGGGAGATATCCTATAATATATTATGTTTATCGTGTTAAATATCGTGATCAAATCGTGATACACGATTTGATCATGATTCTGGTGCATTATTGTTATATCTGTTTCGGTGACAAATAAAGACAATTAATTACAAATATACAATACCATTGAAAAATAAATTCTGAAGTATTTTCTCAACATATCTATAAACGTGGCAACCTTCAAACTTCGGTGTTTAATCCCTAATAAAAATGCCATCCTACCACTACTTAAAAACTGTGACCTTGCACATGACTTTGAACTTCACAAGTTGGATTATTTTTTTATATCCAAACTTCCACACATCAGAATCTATGTTTCAGAGTACAGTAAATAAGGCTGAGTATGCCTTTTGGATGCCATTTTTCAACTGACTGAATGTTCGAGGGCCAGTTAAAAAGTTTTACTGTTTAAGAAAACAAAACAATTTTATAATAAACTTATTTGTATCTTAAGGTCCCATAAAAAATTTACTTTTCCAGCGTAATTACCGCCGTTATTTAAACATTCATTGATTCATGCCATAGCTTATACCATGGATTTTGGAAAGAAATGCCGTGCAATGTCATTCAGGCAATCAGTTATCTAAAATTTGGGATTCCTTATTTTGGATTTGACACAAAATGTGGTTCGAATTTATAATTCAGATGTTAAATCTGTATTTTAACATCTATGCATGCATGTGAATTATAGATGGCCAGCTCATTTATGAATTTGACTCAAAATGTGATACGAATTAACAATTCAGATGTTGAATCTGTATATTAACATCCATGCATACCTGTGAAGTATAGATGCCAGCTGATTGAATATTTTCACTCAAAATGTAATATGAATCTTCATTTTAAATCTCCGTATTAAATCTTATTAATTTAGATCTTTATGCTTCATAGTCACCTTTTTTACTTGTACATGGACATGTAAGATATCTTAATGGATATTATTCAAAATATAGTGGAAATCCACAAGGTTAATCTACAGCAGCCCACAGTCACAGGAAATCAACAGTTGATTGAATTATTTGACTTAAAATGTAATATGAATCTAAATTTTAAATCTCTATATTAAATCCTATTCATTTAGATGTTTATTTTTCATAGTCACTTTTTCCACTTGTACGTGGACATGTAAAACATCTTGTTAATGGGTTTTATTCAAAATATAAAAAAAAAATCTACAAGATTAATAATTGTTGCTCTTACTATTATAGTTTTCCAAATTATTTAAATTGTGTAGTGAATATGAAATAGGATAGATACTAGAATACATTCCTCAATTGTCAATGGCACAGACCCTAAACCTGTCTATCTAATGTTTGACCTTAATTGGCAAAAATCTGAAAATCTGACCTTGAAGGCGGGGTATTTTCATCTGCCAAACAAATGGTCATTCCAAAGAGGTCAATCGCTTATTAGATTCTAAAGAATTATTGTAACAATATCATACAGCAGTTACAGATGAGAAATTGATAGTCTTGACATATTAAAAGAGAATAATTGATATACAAATTTTTTAAGACAGAAATAATTAGTTTGCAATATATTACTACTCTGTTAGCTGTTCATTTCATGTTTATAATGTATAGAAATAAATATCTCAGAAAACGTATTATATGTTACAATATGTTTACTGTTCAATTTTTGTTTATATTGTATAGAATAAATATATCTCAAAACATTGTATTATATCTTCCAATATCTTGACTGTTCATGTCTTGTTTATATTGTATAGTAATAAAAATCTCAACATTGTATTAGATTAGATATTAGAAAACATTGTATTATATTAGATATTTATAATATATCAGCTTGATCTCTTGAAATAGAAAATTTTTTAAAAAAAAATATCTCGTAATCTTTATTCAATTAATATTTTTCTGACCTGAATTATTCAATTTCTTTCAAAAAATTTAAAATTTTACCCTATGAAATTAATAGATTAAAATTCTATTCTAACATCCCTATTTTTATATTTACTTATCGAGTTTAAATTTTCTTTTCAGTAACGATAGAAATTGGTGACAGTCCCATAAACTTTTTGGAATATATTCCTGATTATGTAAAGTTTTAAGCTTGTGTGTAGGTGCATTCTTTCAATGACTATACATTATATATATTTACAAAATGTATTATCAAATAAATATTGATTTTAAATTAATTTTCGTTCTTATAGTAGATGCGCCTCTGGTAGTGATATGTTGAAATTGAGCTTACATAATGTCTGTAAAAATAAACTATTGAATATTTTAAACGTTGATAAGAAGAATAATATTTCTGAAAAAAAGTAAAACTTTATTATTATAATGCTACAATAAAGAAAACTTTTTGAATAAAAAATACGACTTTCAAAACTAAGAGATCAAATTTTAAGACACTAAAAATAATTCTATTATGAAACTGCTTTACAAAAGATAGTATAAAAATTAAAACCCATTATAATATTTAAAATTCCAAAAAATTTAAAAAATATAAAATGAATTAAACTTTTAATTTCCGAATTCCATAGCTTTTATTTTTTCTGATAACCAGAACTTTGACTAATACAATATACTCTAATTTAAATATAATTTTTAGTAATCATTTTTACTTTTTATTTTTATTGTTGTAAAATAGTGTAGTTCTAAACCTCCTAAACTGTGAATTATAATTAATTAACTATCAGTGAAAGATAGTTTAAGAATTTGTTTTTCTTTATTCTAAGGGTTTATTTAATACTCGGCCAGTTAAAAGACATAAGTAAGCAGAGCATGCGCAGAAAGGCTGAAAAATGCTATACTGTCGATGGCAAGTAATTGTCCTGACATGACAACTATCAGCCTCTGTATTGTATTTCTTCTCACTGCGCATGCGTTTATAGAATTTGGCTCTTTATTTGGCGTGAAAAAAATCGGCCATTTCTTATAAATTAATTTTGACATTTTATATTCTTTGTTCTTTCTGATCCGAAGATGCGTTGTTTATAAATATTTGCCGTTTATTTTCTAAAGTTTCCCAAATTTAAGTGTTGACCTTTTTTTATCATGTTTTTTTTTTGTGTAAATATCCACCATTTTAATACGATGTTCAGTGAAAAGGAAAAACTCAGGGTCGCCATAATAGCAATTTATAGCCAAACATGGATGTTTAACCTATCTTATGGAATTATGGCAAACAAAAATTAGTCAATTTCTACGCATGCGCTGCCTATTTGTCGTCTTATAAATGGGCGAGTGTAAACCCAACATAATATTAAATATAAGTACTCTAACTTTCTGTATAAACACTAGGAACATTAAGAAAATTTCTGCAAATGGTTGCTGCCAAAGACAGGATATAAAACTTTTTCTCCTATCTATCTTATTTCATAACAGAAGCCAATTTCTGGAATTAAAAAAAATAATACTTAACTCGAGTAAATTAAGTTTTATAATTCAGCTGAAACACCTAATTATGATAAAAGCCAGGAAAACAATTTTTATACTTACCCGTACTGTGCAAGGAATCGTTCTGGTAAAAATGCAGAAAAATTCTTGTAGAAGACGACTGCGATGCTTATGGAGTCATTTACTGAAAATGAGGAAAATGAGTAAGTGGACATTAAGGATATGAAGTGAATTGCTATGTGCATTTCTTTTATTAAATTAGAAGCCCTATTTCATTTCTATTGGTAACGAGTTCTTTGAAACAGCTTTCTTTCAAAAATAATTAGATATGGAATATTAAGATTTCTTTTTAAGAAACTGGTTATTTACTTAAGCATTCTGTTTTGATGTTCTTTCAGAAAAATGATTATTATAGAATCGATAATATTGTTTTTCTTCCATTAAACCTGACACTCTTATTTATAAGATTAAATAAATGAAAATCACTCTTTTCTGTCAACAATAGATTTTTTCCCCTTGAATAAAATATTTTGATTTAAGAATTCAATAAAACCACTTGGAATTTTTTTCGCAAACGATTTTGTGCGCAAAATTAATTTTAAAATAAAGTTGATGCATTATTTAAAGTATTCTAATCTAAATGAGGCAATTATCAAAGGTGATTTTAATAAAAGTGTAATTTCAAGAATTTTCTTTATAAATTAAGTATTAATTTATAAAGAATGCTTGATTATGCTTTCAGTAAAAAAGTAGAATCCAGCATTCATAAGGAAATTCTTAAGTATAATTATTATTTAGAATATTAAAACATTTTTATTTTTACTTCAATTTTTTTCAACAAAATTAATTCAACACATACACTATTTTAAACAAATCATTCTATATTATTGTTGGAACATTACAATGAAATGAAATATAAAATCAATAATTATGAGTTCAATAAAAGTGGTTTACTAGTTTATTTATAACTAGCCGCCTTTGGCGACCAGCTGGTTCGCCATGAGTAATGCGTTCTAAAATTTTCAATTAAATCACATATTCATTAGCCTAGAAGTAATTCCCGAGAATTGATTGGCCTGAAAGCAATATTTTCTTTAAGATGATGGACGAAAAGTTCTAAAAGTACACCTTTCCCTAATAGTATTCTTTAATTTTATAAATCAATCAGTTTTAACTATCGGTTATGCTTCCAAAATATTAAAAATGTTTTTTTCGATGATGTTGCCAAAATATGAAATATGTTTTTTTTTTCAAAGAAAGCGAGAAAGGGAAAAAAGTATTGAATTAATGATACAGATATTGCAAACGATTACATAAATATGCCATTAAGTCCGGATTTCAATGCATATCCTGTCTAAATTCAATCAGGTTTACTGTAATTAAGATAATTTATGGAATTAATGATACAAATATTGCAAACGATCTTAGAATCCTTTGCTTTGCATTTATTTTTAAAAGAAAATATCGCATTTTATATTTCTTTTATTTTATCCGGTCACGTGCTGAAAGTTGCATTTCTGTAGATTTATTTTGCGATGATAATTTTTTTTATTTGAACTTCCGGCATTCTTTTATTTTATCCAATCACGTGATAAAAACATGGTTAAAATATTTCTTTAAAAATTCGTTAAAAATAGAAGCTTACGTTATAAATTAAAAAAACTGACACCGTTGGAAAGCTAATTTTTTAATCTTTAAATTGATGTAAAAATCATGTTTGTGCAATAATATTTTCGGAAGTTATAACGGAAAAACGTCGAAATTTCGCTTAAATTTTAATTAATTCAAATTCTAATTAAAAATTCGAAAAAAGGGCTCCGAGGTGCACATTCCGGACCTCCAAGGTATGCATGTACCAAATTTGGTAGCTGTAGGTCCACCGGTCTGGCCTGTAGAGCGCCAACACACACACACACACACACACGCACACACACACACACACACACACGCACACACACACACACATTGAGCTTTATTATAAGTATAGATTATTTTTTGCTGATCAACATAAAAATAAAAATTAATAATATTCAATTCAAAATATCATTTTTATTGATGGAATTTTTTATTCACTTTCATGAACACTAATTAAAATTTGTATTCTATCATACATTAGAATTTTTGAAGCACTCAAAATTAGATTTATTTAAGAATTTAGAAAGTCTGAATCGAACGCCTGGTTTGTACTCGGCCAGTTATAAGACGGTAAATGTGCATAAAAATGGGCAAAAAAGGCTATTCGGTCGACGACAAGTAATTGTCCCGAAGGAACAACTATAAGATGTATAATAGTTTTTCTTACTGCACGCACATACGTTTGTAGAATTTGGCGGGTTTTTTTTTTGGCGTAAAAAAAATTGATCGTTAATCGTAGATAAATTCCGACATTTTTTGCTTTATTTTTCTTTCTAATGCAACGTTACATTAAAAAAAAATATTTACCATTTCTTTTTCAAGGTTTGTCAAATTTAGGTATGTGACTTTTTTTCTAATTTTATCAATGTTTTTTTGTGTGTAAACAACACTCAACTTTTTAATACAACGGGCAGTGAAATATAAAAATGCAGGGATGCCAAATCGACATTTTATAGCCAAGCATGGAATGCTTGAATTTATCTTATGAAATTGTGGCAAACATAAATCAATCCCTTTTTACGCAAACAACTTGCCATTTTATAACTGGTTGAGTATAAAACCAGCATAAAAATAAATTCAGCAAGAAAAAACAATAATATTTTGGATCAACATGGCAATAAATATTTATTTTTTAAATATAAATCATTATACGT
Source organism: Argiope trifasciata (assembly GCA_026543055.1). Classification (NCBI taxonomy): domain Eukaryota; kingdom Metazoa; phylum Arthropoda; class Arachnida; order Araneae; family Araneidae; genus Argiope; species Argiope trifasciata. The sequence goes on from JAPMOQ010055911.1 coordinate 539,646, forward strand.
TACAAACAATACAAAATAAATTTGAATATATAATATATAATAAATAATTGCACAACATATAATTACTTTTTATGCGAAAATAAATATGAATTTTCTATAAAGTTCATAATTTTAAAAATTGCGATTTTATGAACGAAGCAAATCATTTGGATAAAAAACAGTTTAAATACCATATTGTAAAAAATATTTAAAAGAGTGCCTTTCGAATCTAACGCGTTTAAATCGTTTGAAGAGCAATTACCTTTTTATGCAGTTTTCATTTAATTTACTGCTATTTTGTACGTGATTGAATTACGTAAAATAATATAAATAAACCAACACGATGGATTCACCTTAAGTGAATATTTATCTGTTATAATTTAGAAACATAAAATAGCAGTTTTTAATTTTTGATTTGAATTTCCGCAAAAAAATTCGAATTAGTACATTTTTAATTTATACAAATAGAAAGAACAAGGCTCAGAAAAAGATTTTTTAGTAATCAACTTGAAATAAAAAATACTATTGTTTATTCAAAAAAGGATACTATATATAAATCGATAAGGATAATAATACTGTAATATAATATTAATAATACTGAATAATTGGTGGTTAGAATAGCACTTACATATAAAAACAAGCAGTATTAAAAAACAATTTAATTCAATTCCTTTTTAGGTTAACAAAGAAAATGTTTATTTTTGCTTACATTTAAAAAATTTATTTCTCCATTCAATAATTATCAAAACATTTCTAATGATAAGTATAAAAAATAAATTAAAAAAGTACTGAATTTTAGCAAGTATTGAACTCGTATTCTTCACCTTCCCACAAAAAATATCAAAATCCTTGCATTTGACAGATTGAGCTACTGCCTGTTGATTTCAATTTTCATTACAAACTGCTAAAACTCTATTTTAAGTATTAAAAATTAATTTAATTTAATTGATCAGTTAATATTTGAAAAAAATTGTAATGACATCAAGTGTCATTCATTACAAGTGTAGAAACATTCTACTTGAACTTCAGTGGGTGAATAAAAATTATTTTATTTACGGATAAAAATTTTAACAAGATATATAAATATATAGGGTGATTGTGAACTAATAGTAGGCATTGAATAAGTTAATATTTAGAAAAAACATTTATGAAATTATTTAAAAACATTTTTAAAAATAACTTTTGAAAGGAAAAAAATGTTCTTATTTCAAAATTATGAATTTTTTTGAGAAGAAAAAATTTTTTACGCAGAAAATCTCAAACACTTTTTATTAAAAAAGATTTATTTTTATAAATCATTAAAAAAAAACACATTTTGTGATGAATATCTTGAGGTTTAACAACTTGAGCGGCGAAAAAACATCTGCTACTAGACCGATAAAAGTCGGCAACAGATGTTATGATACGCTAAATAATAATAATAATAAAATATTTAATGTTTAAAACATAATCTTTCATTCACTTCTTTCAAAATTTATTAAAATGTGAATTTTTCTGTTTTTCACCAGTATTGTTCACTCCATTTCATTTTATGACTTCATGAAATCACTGGAAATTAATTTTTGATCTAATAATTTGTTTTTCGCGTTAACTTTGCACTTTCCAAAATAAAATATTTAGATAATTTGGATGCTATCAAAACGAGGAGAACCGCTATAAAACATGCAAATGATCCTATGATAAGATAAAAGACAAGGGAGCAATCGATATTAGTGTAGATAGCAGTCATCGATCCGAAAGCAGAGGTCAACTCTACTTGGTGGGTTTGATTATCGATGCATATTCGATACGATGATGTTATTTTTAGATGGAGTATCGATAAAAATCTCGTATATGTGATCATCTGGGAATTTTTCCCATCTACAAATGGGAAAACTTTGTTTTATGACATTAAGGGTCATTATAGATTTTGAGGGTAAGAAATATGACCCACTGAGGTTAGTTCGGAGATGATATATGGGGTTTAAGCTTTAATCCAAAACTTAATATTCCTAAAGGATAAAATCAATGCAAAGAGATTTCAAGCACCTGTTTCTAGCTAGACTAAGGCGATTGTTGTGAAAAGTTTGTTCTCTGAGGGTATTCTTTGTCTTTATGTGTTTACTAGCTGACACTGACGACCAACTTGTTTATCTAGCCTAATGCTCGATAACATGTTCAATTAAATATTTTATGTAACTTGGCCTCTTTATAATAAAATATTTTGAAGCTTCAAATTTTAACAGCAAAATAACTCATGCTATTATAAAAACGTTAAGCAGTTTTGTTGTACAATGCATTTCACTAATTTTGTATTGATTCCCATAAAATTTGAACTTAAAAGTAAAGTAGACTTGAATTAACTTCAATTAATCCAAAACATTTTTTTGTTGAAGCCAAGCATGTTACTTGTTTTAATTTGAGTTCAGAAAACAAAAGATTTCAATGCTGAGAATCACTCGGCACTATGTGCAGTGTAGAATAATATTCGTTAATTTGTGCAATATTTCATTACTGTGCAGTAATGAAAGCTGCATTACTGCAGTTTACATAACTATATTTTCATTACTGTGCAGCAACCGAAGCTGTTTAGCATTTAAAGTGCTTCGGCCAATTTTTTCCCCTTTTTATTGGGAGAGAGGTAGAATGATTTTTGAATCACTGTTTTAAATTGGACCTTTACAAGGAAATAAGTCACGTATGCATACCATAGATCTTGCTGTTTGCGCATGCTCAGTTTGAGGTTTTAACCTTGTGCCTTCGGGCGGGTCAGATAATCAATGATATGACTAATCATTCTCAACAGTTAAGAGATATAACAAAGGAGCCATAATTAAAATAAATCTTAAGCCATTTCAGCGTATGTATTGAATATATTCTGTTTCTATGCAGATTTTTATTCCTATACTAGCTGGTACCCGGCTCGTTGCTGCCGCCGAAAACATAATATTAAGTTGAATCAATTAATGATTTGGGAATGTTTCATCGAAATAAGATGAACGGTACAACAGTACATAAAATACAACCAAATATCCTTCTTTATATATTAGATTTGTGTATTTTTTTAGAATTGTAAAGTTGGTTTTCTTTCAGAATGGTAACGAAAGAAACTATTTATTGTATCCCTTGATTCGTTTAATATTCGTTCGGAATTCTCAAGTTAAATTTTAGAAAAATCGATTAAATATTTTCTTTTAAAATTCATTAAGCACAGAAAATATGTTTATGTCATGAAATCGTTTATATAGTTGAAAAGATAATTTTTTGAAAATTAAGACAGTGCAAAATTACTTGTACTATAATATTTTTGGGAGTTACTGCGAAGAACGCTAGTATTTAGTTAAAATTTAAACCCCACTGGATTGGTCTCCCCCAAAATTTCTCGCATAATCAGTAATAAAGTTGTTACCTCTGAGAATGACTTGCATGACATTTGTGTTCAATAACTGTACAATATTAACCTTTAACTTGAAGTTAGCATTTCTACTAAAACTATAACGTCTCCTTGGCGAGCTATTTGGCGAATAATCCTTGGTAAATAGATGCAGTTGAGATCTCAATTTTTATTTTTTGTCTTAGATAATTGTTTTAATAAATGTACGCAATAAGCCCGTAAATGTTAGCAATAAGCTGTTCAAGTTTCATCGCAATTGGATGACTGGTTTAGAAAGTCATAATAGACATACAAACATTCATTTTTATTTATATAGACTATCAAAAACAAAATTTAAAAAATAAAATATAGATAAAATAAACCTAAAAATTACAATACTGTAGTGTGGAGAAAAACGGAATTGAATTTCTTAATACATACATATTATATATATATATATAATCATAAAATTATGAAAACAATCAAAACCCATTTCCTGGTGAACAAAAATTAAAACGAAAACAACTATTTCGAAATCGAAATTAAAATTCAATTCGGAATTAAACGCTAAAAGTTCACAAAATGAAAGGTAAATGAAATAGAACCAATTAATGAAACAAATCCAAATTACTATAATTAATAGAATTATGTAAATGAAACAGAAACGGCACTAACCACGGAAAAGAAACCAAAACCGGAATCGAAACTAAAAATCATTACTTATTCAAACAAGTTTAAGAATTAAATAACTTTTTGTTTTTAAATAAATAATTGTATTTGGTGAGCGCAAATGCAGCTACAACTAAAATACAAATGAATCTAAATTAATTAACAAAATAAGCTAAGCAAAAAAGGAACGTAACCGAATTAAAACTATAATCAATAGTAAAAGAAACCGGCCGGTTTTCTGGCCGGATTCTTTTTCTATTGGTTAAAGTTTTGATTCGGTTGTGTTCCTTTTTGCTTAGCTTATTTTGTTAATATATATATTCACAAAAGAAATTGCAGTAATCTCAATCGATTCTACTAATTTCCACCTACCAGAAGTATTCCAAAAATGTGAAATAAAATTCATATAACAATGACATACTTAGAGACAAAAAAAGGAGCCTTCATTCCATTTCATTCCTAATTGAAATGGGATGATATCTTTTGCTATAACGACCATCATTAAGCAAATTTTCTTTTGGGGATAGAGTTTTGGACAGACAGACTGCAGTTCTTAACTAATGCAACTTCATGCATTATTTATAAAATATTATAATGACCCATTCGGGACTAACATTAAATATACTCCGTTTTACGTCTCTCTCGTTAAAACTTCGTGCATTTAGCTGAGTAATATAGACTCAAGCTTTTAAAAACTGGCAGATGTTTTGAAAATCATCTGCTGGCATATGATTTTGATTTTAATATAGTTTTGTTAGATAAAAATGGTTATTTTGCATTTTAATAAAATTACTTTATTACTATATCTTTTTTTTCTGACAAACTAAAGCACCGTATGGTGAGTTTGCTTAAACTTAACTGCAAGTAATAAGGAATATCGACTGAACTTTTACCATTGCGAGATGCTATAGTTAAAAAGTCATTAGGATAAAAGATTGTGGTATAATTCTATCTATTTAAACATAAATTACATTTCTAATTATAATGTACGAGCAATACTTGCGTAACGTTGCCTGTGGGATGACATCTAAGAATAAAAATTAGCTTTAAACTTGTCTAACCTCCACCAGATATGATATGGGCATGTCACGTAACATAAAACGAACATAAAAACATATTTAGAAATCACGAAAGATAAATAAAACAACTTTTTACAGCGCATTTTCTGATATATTTATATTGTTAAAAAGGTAAAAATATGAGATGTTCATAAAATTATTTTTTCAGCGAAAATGATTGCATATTAAAATTGTACCAAATTCCCAAAAATTATACAATAGAAAAGTTGTTTAAAAATTTAAAAATATACAAATGAGTTATTGTATCCACTGTTCTACAATTGTTTGTTCTGCATAATCTGATATGAAAATAAAATTCAGATCGCTTTACGATATTTTTTTGTAAACTATACTTTCTAGAAGATCATTTCACTCCTCTTGAGATTCATTGTCTCTGTAATTCAATTGCAGTGCATTTTAAAGAGAAAATATTACTCCGTGCAACAAAAGACCCTCCTTCCTTAAGTGTAACCGTTATTTCTCTGACATTCACTAACCAAACATTTCTTTCCTGTGCATTTTCATTATCTCTCAACAAACGAAGCGTTTTGGCATTTAGTTTCAGCTAAGGTTGGATTTCCTTTATTTGGAGGGCATAATGAGTTTTGAATCTCTGTTTAAAATCAAATGCTACTTCTACAATAAACACCAGGACTCAATGCCCCAATTACTTGAGTTCCACTCAATGCTTGCGACTCGCTGGACTGATCCAACTGTTTCATAATTAATTTGATATGCAGTTCTTAACCTCCCGACGACTTCATACACAGATAATTTCAGCTTAGATTGCCGTTTTTTTGTAGTTCCCGGAGAGGAAAGGAAAAAGATCTGGAACATTCAGACATACCTATCTATTGTCAAAAATTTGAAAGATATCCGTATTATCTACTTTGTCTTCGAAATCGCCAAATGGTTATCAAGTTTGTCGCCAAGGTCTGAGATCAACCATTCGACATCCGATCAGCATCCAACAGAGCTGATTGTAAAACGGTTTATCCTCCGATTGATCTAACCGTCCTGGGATGCAACATTACATATTTAAAAAATACTTAGGTATTTTATAGAAATTGAGATTTAAAAATGCTATTTAGGCAAAGTATAAAACATGTCTCAATAAGTTTATTATTTCAAAACATCTATTTTTAAAATTAATTAAAGGGTTCATAAAATCTTTTGTTCAAAGTATGTAAAAAATCAACCAAATTGAAACAGAACAAATATTACATATTTCTTAATAAAGAAAGCAAAATAAATATGAGTCCGTTCATTTCACCAAGAAGGGAAATACTTTTATTTTGAGATGAACCTAAATTTATTTCAAAGTTTGTATTCGAAACGAATCAGATGTGTATATCTTACATTACCTTTTTGTCATTTGGCATTCTGTACAATGCCTAGAAAAATATTCGAAATATTAAACGTTTTATACAATGGCTTACATTTCGCATTCTATAAAATGCTGTGATTTCAAATTTTGTCTATAGCCTACATATGCATAAAATATTTATAATGTAGAAAGCAACTTTTTGAAATGAAAGCTTCCAAATTCGCCACAAAAAATTCTAAGATATATTTTAAATAATAAAATAATCTGAGGACACATTTTTTAATTTTAGGACAGACCCTTTTTCAGGTCAAGAAAAGTTCCGAATTTAAGTAGCAAATATATCCACCCATTTCTCAAAGAACTCCATGAAACGTTTACTGAGTTTATATTATGGAATGGCGATGTGAATATTTCCCATGATTGAAATTCTTTATTTTTTAAAAATCATTTCTTGTAATTTAATCCTTTTGCTATATAGTTACCATAAACTTCCTAATTAATTCAGTCCAACCACTCTACTGTAGGTACAGATTATATTTTTGGTTTTATGAGAGATCTCTTAGAATTTAAAAGCTTTAAAAGGAATTATTTAAAAGCTTAAGAGGATATGATGGAAAACTTTTATTGAGAAAGATTTCAGATCTATCGTAACAAACCTTCAATATATGGAATTGAAGGTTATAGAGGATATATTGGGTCGTTCGGAAAGTAATTTCGTTTTTTCCTGACAAAGGATTTAATTGCATTTTTCGCACCTAATTTCATACTTAAACCGCAAAATCATTTTATGTTTTAAGAGCTGATATAGCAAGGCTTGAGTGTGAAAAAGTGCAGCTGATTCTTCGCAGTAGTTTTTAGATGGTGCCCTTTTAAATATGGAGAGCAATAAACAGCATTTTCATCATTTTTTTCTTTTTTTGCTATATAAAAGGTAAAAATGCTGTTCAAGCCAGAAATAAATGAGCCAATATGTGTGGAGAAGATGTGTTAACAGTACATCAGTACCAGAACTGATTTGCAAAATTTTTCCTTCAAATGAGGAGGCCAAAAACCACCTCGATCAGTTTTTTTTACAGCAAAGACCAAAACTTTTATGAGCGTGTAATCATGTTACTACCAAAAATATGGCAAAAGGTATTAGACCAGAATGGCAACTTTATAATTTAATAAATAATTTATTCAATAAACGAAAATTTCTTTTCATTTTGACAAAAAAATACGAAATTACTTTCCGAACAACCCAATAGATGAGGTTTGAGAGGACTTAAGCATCTTTAGAGTTTAATCTTAAAGAACTTAAAGTCTAAACTTAAAAGGACTTAATTTTGAATGTTAAAGGCGAATAAACTTAAGAGGATTTAATTTTGAATTTTAACGGACTGTAAGCTTAATAGGACTTAATTTTGAATTTGAAAAGCTTAAGAGTACAAAATGGGAAACTTATATTGAGGTAACTTTCTAATCTATCGCAAAAACCCTTCAATATATACTTGAAGGTTATAAAGGATATAGATGAA